>CAJUYH010003875.1:30003-52676 GCA_910591685.1 Galerucella tenella | reverse complement strand
AGTCATGAATACGGAGCCTGCGGATACAGCAGTCCCCCAAAATTCAATACCATATTGCATTATACTACGAAATTGAGCAAAATAGACCGTTTTTGCTACAAATATGTTAGTATGTTGTTTTATTGCTCGCAATGCAAATACATATTTGCTAAGAGATTTATTCAGTTGATTTATATGAAAGTTCCAGTCAAGCTTGTTATCGATGTGTATGCCTAAGAATTTTATGTTAAGAGAAGAGGTGATAGTTTGTTGACCTATATTTATAGCAACTTCGTCAGAGTCTCGATATAGGTTAAAGGATATATTTTGAGTTTTGCCGATGTTCAATGCTAGTCTGTTAGCGAGAAACCAATCCGATACGCCTCGCATGACGGTAGTAAAAGAAAGTAATAGAGAATCTTTGTTTATTCCGCTGACAATTATACTGGTATCATCGGCAAAAAGAGAAAAATAAGCATTGGGAAAATTTACAATCAAATCATTGATATATATAAGAAATAATGTTGGTCCCAAGATAGACCCTTGAGGAACTCCGCATTGAACATCGACGCAACTCGAGTAGTATTGATCGCACCTGTTATTGACGGTATGATTAATTCGTACGCACATTTTACGGTTCGATAAGTAGGACTCGAACCAATCATGTGGTGCACCTCGAATACCATAATAATACAACTTTTCTAATAACAATTTATGGTCAAAGGCTTTTGACAAGTCACAAAATATACCTAACGGATATTGTTTAAGTTCTAAGATTCCATGTAACTTCTCAATTAGAGCAAATGTTGCATCAGTGGTACTAAGATCCTCTCTAAAGCCAAATTGACATTGAGTGAGTATTTTGTATTCATTTAAATAAGAAATTAATTGCTTGTTTACACACCATTCTAATAATTTTGAAATAGATGATAATAAGGAAACACCACGATAATTGCCCGGATCAAACTTATCACCCTTTTTGTGTAAAGGTATGACTACTGATTTCTTAAGAGCATTAGGAAAAATTCCATTGACGAGCGACAGGTTGAACAAATAGGTTGAAGGTCCTTTTAAAATATCAACATTTTCTTTTATTTGTAATTGGGATATTATCTAATCCTGAAGATTTTTTTGGTTTCTGGGCCAAAATGCTTTCTGAAATATCACTTTCTGTCAAAGGATTTAAAAAAAGGGAGCTCGCATTATTTATTTCCATTTGTTTTGCTGTAAATTTGTTGAAAGTGAAGGTTAAATTTTCCAGCAATTTCGTTAAGGTTCGTTATAAAAATATCGTCTATTTTTAGACATAAATTTTCCATATTACTATGGTCTTTTTTTTCAAAATGTGAAACTAGTTCCCAAGTTGTCTTCGACTTGTTGTTCGATGACATTATCATATTTTGAAAGTAGATGTTTTTTGCTATTTTTATCGTTGTAGTTAATACCTGACGATATTTTTTAAGATATCGCAATATAGCATCATTTCTTGTAAATTTTTTGATTTGCAATAAGAATCTTTTATTTTTTGAAGACTGTTCTATTCCTGGAGTTAACCATCCTTTATATTGTTTTTTATTATTAATTTTTTTACATTTTACAGGAAATGATTTTTCAAAACAGAAACTAATTGTTTCTTCTAAGAAAGTAAATGCTTCATGTTGGTCAGTCTTTCTATAAATTTCGTTTAGAGTAGAATTTTGTAAATATTGTGTGAATTGTAAATTATTAGACTCACAAAACGATCTTCGTAATTGCTATTGATTATGAGTAATGGGCCTTTCCATATTCATAACTAAAAATTGAGCTTTGTGATCGGACAGTCGCATCTCTATTGTAAACGCCTCAAATAAACAGTTAGCGTCCAAGTTAAAAAAAATATTATCAATTCGTGCTAAATGCTCAATATCTTAGAACTTTCTCTCCCCTTCCCAGTATATCCCAGATCATATATTTTTTGCAATACTGTTACCAGGTGATTAACAATCTCTACAGTTTTTTAAAGATGATTCTTTAATTGATGATGATCAGTGACAGCTCCGGTAATCAGGCATGTATTCCACCTATAAGTTTTTGGTGGTACCTATTGTTCTGGATCTTGTACTCATCTCATCTTTTTGCATTCATTGTGGGAATTATTCTTCTATTAGACATAAAAAGTTGTTCTCAATATGTATATGGAAGGACTAGGACCAAATATTAGTTTGTATTGTGTCAGTTCAAAGTTTCATTACATTTTCCCATCCCCAAAGTAACCACACTGACACCGTCTTTCTTTATGACTACTAATACTAATTTACTCTTAATATTCACATCAATTGACTATAAAAACTATTTAAAAATAAAGAAGAAACAATGCAGTTACATTAATCATGATGTGATCCTTTTTACAAACCCTCTTAACTGCATACCAGTTAAGAATAATTCATTATAATGTGCATAATAGCCACGGAAAAAAAACTATTGGGCTTAATCCGGCACAGACCACACACACCTGATTAACAAATATTTATTTATCAAGTTCGGTCGAAGACTAAGTGGAATGTCGTGTCAGATGTCTGTCCTGGGTCAAATGATTGGTTTTATTTTATTGTTTTAAAAATACGCTCCTAAAGATTTTTTTTTCTGTTTTATAACGTATTAAGTAAGAATTTACAGCATGACGTTTAGTAAGTAGCCAAACGTTTCAAAGTACTTATGACTTTACTTGAAAGAGACCTAAGTGAGGCATCATAAAAGAGTGACATAGAGGGCAGGAAAAATTTTGGTAGTATCAGTCAACATCTTTAATTTGCGTTTCTATTTATATGTAGTTCAAAAATGAAAATGAAACCAAAATAAAATCTGAAGCTTTTTATAAGTCTACAACTGAATCTTAATGAAGTACTGGAAAGCCCTTGCTGCTTCAAATAGCTGGAAGGTGGTACAAGAATCACAAAAGGAACTGAATGAATTTACAGACCACACTGAAGTAAGCAATACTGTATGAACCAGAACCAGTCCTTGGGACTTCAAAGAAAGTGATAAGAGGAATACAAAACTATGCAGTATACATTTAGGTCAATATCTAGCTAGAGTGTGAAATTGAGACCCTGCTCTGATTGTACTGGGATACCGGTAGCTTGGGTTCCAGGGCACTAGAGCCATAAAAACAACGAAAAGGCAGATGAAATCACCTCAAACAAAAAGAGCTACAGAAAAGTGGGTTATCCACACATTTCTGGAAAGGTGAACAATGACAAGCGAATCATTAGAGTACCTACAACAAACCAACAGGCTTCCAAGGAAGAAAATATTCTGGATGGGTTACAGAATGACAGTGAGTCAGTTTCCTATTCAGTGTAAAAAATGTATGGACTTTTCTCCTTGGCCAATAAACTTCTGAGTAATCTCGGCTATTGTTGCCAAGTTATATTCCCAGCAATATGTCAGTGTACTCCAAAGAATGTCTAATTGTATGCATTTATGTTAATTTAAAGTCAATAATCCAATATTTGTCTTAATAATTTCTAAACAATCAGACGTGCATTACCATAGTGGAATGTGTTTAAAAGTAACCTGTAAAGAAAAACATACTTAAATCCTGTTGTCTGGTACAAAGGAAGCCATCGTTATAAAACGTTCTAATGAATAGGTCTAACTTATGGGGCAAACAACAAGGTGATAGGAGTGTTTCAAAATAGTACATTTATACTTTTAATATTTCGTTTTGACGTAAATTAATATTCCCTTGGTTGCCTATAATCAATTGAGAACGAAAATTACAGATTATTTTTTTCACTTGTCAAAATCTGACATTTTGGCGGTTTTAACCAATAGCAATACATTGTTCTAGCCAATCATTCGGTATTATACTGATAATTCTGCTTCCTCATCGATAATACCTTGTTTATATTTAAACGTCTAAATTTTACTTTGATTTGGTCATTATTGACAACTAAAAGTGCTTCGAAGTTTATTGAAAAATTAACACAAACCGATTCAGTGCCATCACCCAAGAGAATATTGAACATTTAATACAAAACTCCACTCCACAATTGATGAAAAAAATAATCTTCCAAAATAAAACTCGCTCTTCAAATTTTATCACATAATTTTTTATTTTCATCACTCAAACTTGTTTATTTGAGGCAAAAAAATTCAAACAAACCGAATTTAGATAAAATCCCTCGTCCTAACGGACTCGTAATTTTATCAATCGGTTTGTTTTCATATTTTTGCCAAATAAATAAGTTTTCGTGGAAAAGAAAAAATTATCGATACAATTTGAAGCACTCGTGGTATTACCTTTGATAATTTACAGCCCCCTGAGTGAAAAAAAAAACAACTCAATTTGTTCAATTTGCAATGACTAAATCAGCAAAAAGTGAAAATGTCTTTTGGACGACCTTCACGAAATTTTCAGTACATTTTGTCATAATAAGCAATGAAATATGTAAACCAATCTTAATAAAGAATACTCTGAACTCACTATACTTTAATTTTTCAACTAACAATCTTCTCTAGCTATTTATAAGCCCCTGTATATTTTTTAAGTTATTATGTGTCCCATTTCGAACATGATTACAATGGTATGTTTCCTTTTGATCTTCAACTTAACGAAATCAACCTCTGTGGATAATTTTCTTTTGAGAACCTCGTTATAAATCAGATACCTTGGCCAATAATCAATTTGATATGGTAGCCGTTGTAAATGCGTTACCTACTCGCGTCTATTGGCATCCCTGTGTTGAATCACGACTTTTTATTTTATTGTTGTAGAAAATTCTTTACGATACATTGTATTGTACTAAGCCTAAATTGTGGTTATTCAACAATGTCGCTGTTTTGGTTTTATAATTAGATGATATTATTTAATTCCATTTTAACAACTCAGTGGGTTACTTTGATCATTTTTTAAGAGCTTCTATAACTGAAATAAGCAAATGTTTCTGACCGGTAATTTTGAATTTATAGATATCAAAATGTGTAAATAAAAATTAGTGAAATGTATGTCGAGTTATTTTGATTTGTCTTTGATAAGATTATCAGTAAAAGGTATAAAATATAAATAAAACAATAAGACGATCGCATTTTAATGTCAGAACGAACCAAACAAATTTTTCTATCTAAGCATCCCTTCAGCAATGAGTTAAAACCATGGCAAATTTGAAGATCTGTTCAAATGTAAGAAAAATATTAGTTAGATTAGACTAGCATTGGAGTGGCTCTTTGTCCTATGCCACTGCGACCTTTGCAGATCAATTGTGATCCTTCCTATATTTAGAGCACGATATCTAACTTTATTCTTTTTATTAGACTTATTAGCCTGGATACCGCCTCCTTTGCGTAGCTTTCTTCCCTCGGTTTCTCTTCTCCGAGTAAGTGAAACCGCACACCTGGTTGTTTATCCATTTGTGGAAGCTCTCTTTACTTTAGAAATTTAGCAATTCCACAGTAAGGCTCTGGCCCTATCATGACCTACGTTGCTCCTTGCTTGGCTTATGGTTACCTAGTCTGTTGAGGGCCTTGCGACTCTCCCACGCCATATTTGATGTTATCCGATGTGAGCGTATCGTCTTTAGTGCTGGTTGGCTGTCGGAGTAGATGACGATTCTTTGGCTATCCACCTCCCGCTATTTCCAGATGGCCGAATTCATCTGGATTATCTTCCAGAATTTTAAGAATTAACATCTCCAGATACACTTCACCGCTTAAATTTGAATTTAGGAAAACAGGACCAACTATGTGGTTTCCCAAAATATCTGCCCAAACATTGTCTTTTTCTGGAAATTGGGTATGTTGTTCACGAAAGGTGTGAGGATTTGTGTCACTCCAATACCTTACATTTTGTGTATTCACATTTCCATTGAGGCAAAAAGTACTTTCGTCACTAAAACAAATTGTTATTGTGTAATGTGGGTTTTGACTAATTTTATTTATTCACATAATTCGAGTCTTCTATCGGGGTCGTCATCCGAAATGTGGTGCACCATTTTTAACTTGTATGGATGAAATTTATTTTCAGCCAACACTCTCATACTGTACTTTTACTTACTTCACAGATAGACGCAACTTTAGTTGAAGAGGAAGTAGGGTTTTCTACCATTTCAGCAACTATATAAATATTTTTATCATCACTAAATGTTGGTCGACCATATCGTGTGGCATCTTGAACACTACCTGTTGCTTCAAACTTGTGATGAAGCTTCCTCAAATAAGTTCTCGAGATAGGGTGATCTGGGTATCTCTCATTAAATAAGAGATTCACCAATTATTAAGATAGCTGCTACTTTGTCGGCTTGAGTACGTACCATTTTGCCTATGTAAACTCTTAAGCGTCTCGTTAAACAATAATAAAATTAAATATTTAAGCTATTTAGAAAAACTTTGCAAAGCAACAAATACTAAACGTCAATTTATCAATGTAAGTGTAGCCGTTCAGAAGATACGAGGGGGGGAGGGGACTTTGGAAAAGCACTGTATAGTTAGAATTGTTGTTTTTTATTAACAACCTCCCTAGCACTGAATGTACGATTTTCATTTAAATACTTTATAATATATTATGAGCTCCGTAACAGATATAAATAAATATATTTTATGATTAAAGTCTATATATTTATGAAATATTGAGTCTTGCGATACACCTTCCGTTAACAATCACAATTTAGCAGTTAATAGTTTCGTTTGTACGATCGTCATGACTTTGAAAATATTAAAATGAAATAATGATTAACTGGAAATATAGTGGAACAAGTTTATAGCTCAAAAATGCTTTCGGTCACAAAGTAACTTGAAAGGATATCTATATAGCGTATAAATACCTTTCTCTTTTTGCTACCTATAAATATACAGACCATCTTAGAATGTACTAACAATAGTTGAATGGAAATAGATGGTTGGGAGACCGACTTATTAAGATTTTTGTTATGAATTGCTATAATCCGTCGTTTTGTTCGGCTTTGAGTCGGTATCGCTTTCTCGTAGATATTTACCAGGGTAAGATGATCAAATCTTCTTATCTACCTGTTATATACGATAAATACATTGGCGTGGATCGAATATTTTTGACGGTTATAAAATTGTATTTGCTATAAATTATTACTACCTATATTTCGACGTGTCATAATGACGTTATTATGGATTGTTGAGGCCGAAACAACTCACTTCATTGAACTGAGTACTTAGGTACTCTAATTATTTCATTAGAGTACTGAGGACTATAATTAAAAAATATCTAGGCATAGGTACAAGGTAAAAATATGAAAAATTTAATTAAAACAACCAAATTTAACGAATAAATTTAAATACTACTACTACAGAAGACAAAGGATTATCATAATGATGGATAGTCATGCAGCCATTAAAGCACTGAGCTCTTGTGTAATCAATTCCAAAATGGTGTGGGAATGCCTAGACAAACTCAATGAACTAAACGAGAACAATAACCTTACTATGGATTCCAGGACACACTGGAATAGAAGGAAATGGAATAGCAGATGAACTAGCAAAGAGGGGGACTGAAATACCTTTCTGGGGCCTGAACCCTTTTGCGGAATCAAGAACATTTACCTAAGTTGAAGCCTGCAGACATTCTAAAATTCTTCCGGGAAATAGGACTAAAGGAGCTACTGGTTTCTGAGAGTCTCCTCAGAATCTATGTAGAAGTAAGGGGGCACAATAGATCTTTTAGGTGTCAGTGAATGTCCCCCCAAAATACATACCCCAAAATACATACATATACATACATTGTTGTTAAATTGTTGGGCATTGTATTTATACTGGGATATGTTTCTTTTGGCATGAATTTTCTATGTATCCTTCAGCAACTGTTAAGCAGAAGATCTCCGCAAACAGTTACCGTCTCCAAAAATATTAATAACAGATTTCAGTAAAATCAAAAGTAGTCAATTCTAATTTTTTCTTATTTTTTTAAAATTTTTGTTTAATATTCCAAGGAAGTATAAGTAGAAATTTAGGTTTGCTCCATAATGGATAAAAAACTATTAAATTTTAAGTGTGTGTTTGTGTGAGAGAGATGGTCTCGGACGGTGTCCATTAACCACAGGGAGTATAGGAAGTTTAGATATTAATCTGAAGGAAAAGTCTATATTTCCAGTTTAGCATCATTAACAAAACGTATAAGTAGGTCCAAAATAGCCTTTTCGTTTTTTGCCAGAAGTGAACATAAATTAACAGGCATGGGAAAGTTGTAGGCTATGGGAGAATTATAAAGTTCTGTTTTTTCTGTCAGTCGATCCTCACATGCAAAAAAAATATGATTGACATCAGCTATTGATATATTATCGCAAGTATAAAAAGGTGTGTTGAAAATACCTATTTTGTGTAGATTAGCCCGAAAACGTCCATGATTCACTTTTAAACGTGTGAGAATTCCCTGATGTCTTTTGCTATAATCTAAATTTAAGAGGTTACTTTTACTGGGGAGTTGCGGATATAAATGGAAATACTGATTGCTGTTTGTTTTTACAATATTTTGATAATAGTTTTTCCAACGTGTGTGGGCTAATTATTTGTGGCTATTTATTAAGTCCGAAAATGATTGGGTTTTAGTTAACTTAGATATTCTACATGCCGCTTTTGCTTCGTAGTCCACTCTTTCATTTTCATCTATCCCGCAATGTCCTTTCACCCAGATACCATGAATTTTCTTCGCATTATTTTTTAAGTCATATAGCAACCGCTTAATTTCAAAAATAAGATGTTGCCTGAAACATTTTGATGGAGAACTATCTATTGCTTGATTTCTTAATTTTATATTTCCTTCTTCTGATGGTACAAGATCAGAGGACCTCGCGAAATGTTCCTCGCCCACATTAACTTTGGATCTTGCACTGGCACTGCATATTATAATAGTTCTTTTGGTAACTTTAAATTCATTTAAAATATACCTAAAGTCTTAAATTCAATACTTCAATAAATTATTCATGATCTTAATTAGTATTACCTTTAAATAAATATAATAATAACAATAATACTTTCCATTGAACCTAAAACTATTTACCACGCATTATTTACTTCAAGGTCATTCAATCACGGTAAACTACATCCTCCACATCATCTACACCTAATTTACAAATAATCCAAGTTGTCCTAATTATACGTAATTTATTATAAATATAATTACCAGCATTTCGAAGAAGGAACAACTCTCATCTAGTTCACGGAATAAAAACGAAAATAAAGCAAAAAAAACAGCTCCGCCCCTGTGCGTTGGCCCCACAAAAACCACTAAATTGGCTTTCGGCTTGTACATTCTTAAGCAGCTTTTGTTGTAGTTGTAGAAGATGAGGCTCTGCGTTCATGGCTTGTTATAAGTTTGTCGATTCCTAAATGGGATCTTAAATATCTGCCGACAGACGGTGGAAACAAAATCACACTTTAAGATATATATTTACCTGCTGCTGCCGAGTGGTCAGCATGCAACATCAACACCAGCTTATTTATTTTGTTGATGGAAGAAAATGATACTCGTATTTAAAATACAATTAATGAATACAAAAGTTTCCATTGTGGAAATTGTTGTAACTGGTAATTATATTGGGATGATCTCACAGTTATTTTTAATAGTTTTTGTCTTTTAACTTTCTTAAATAAACAAACTGTAGGTACAAACTACAGTAACGAACATCAGTGGAAAAATCAAAGAAAGAGAAAATTTCAAAAAATGTCGCAGAAATTGTAGAAATTAAAATCAATGAAGAAAAAATAAAATATATGATCCTAGGAGACACAAGAGATATAGAAAAATCTGGTAGTTAAAATGAAGAGCAAAAACAAAATACTGTTCAAGAAACATGAATATGAGAATCTATAAGACTATTATACAACCCACTGTCAAGTGAAACAAGGACCACAACAAAAAACAGAAATGGGAATGGCAATGGGAACGTAAAATGCTTAGAGCAATCTTCGGCGACATAAAAACACCTGAAGAGTGGAGAAGGAGAGCAATTGAAGAAGTAAACATGTTGTATGGAGAACCAAAAACAAGATCAAGAATAAAAACGTAAGGTTACGGTGGTTCGGACACGTAGAAAGATTGGGCGAAGAAAGAATGACAAAAATGGCACTCAATTCGAGAAAATCACGTGTCACTAGATGGCGCTGAATTTTTCAATATGGCTGCTATAGCGGTGAAGAACAAAACAGTTTGTAAGGGTGTTTGATGCTGTTTAGTTTTTTTATGTGTTTTTCGAGGCGTTTTCAGTGGGTTTGGCAGGCTTTTCTTTATTTTTGTAATTTCAGTTATTTCCTAAACGTGGTTGTGAGGTAGTGTTTAAGAAAATAGGTCTAAAAATGACGAAAATTGAAGTAACCCTTTTTAACCTCATGAAATATATTGGAGTCAGAAGCAGACCACTAAAAGAAGGTGAAGAGGTTCTTAAAACGGGACATATAATATTATGTGGCCTAGAAAGCACAAATTCAAAAAACATTAAAAGTTGTGTGTCTGCAGACGTCTGATCTAGCTTCCCAGCCTCATGAGATAACAATTAATCTGAATGATGATGTTAAAGATTGGAAATACATTTGTTCATGTAAGGCTGGAATGTCCGGCTTCTGCAAATATATTATAAAACTTAAAAAACATAGATAGCTCATCAGCTTCTAGTATTGAAAAAAATAGCTGAACTTACCTCAACTAGGTATCTCCTTTTGTGATTTTTATCGACTTCACGACTTCTTAACGCTGCCTTTACATATCCGGGAGGAAAAGACTTGAAGATCTACACGAAACTACCAAAAAGGTGCAAAAGAGTTTTACTGGCCACTAGAATAGGATTTTAGCCACTAGTACCTACATTTGTAGCACCACAACTTTTACAACGTTTTTATTGTTTTGGTGTGTGATTATTGTTATTTCAGAAAAGCACTTAGGTATTTTATTTTACTATTCAGCCTAAAATTTTAAATGACACTTTCCATTGTTTATAAAACAATAAATTAATTCCACTTTTTATAACGATATTCGTATTCTGGCTTTGTTGTTCACCTCTATTGAAGTTTAAAAGAAAATTAACAGATGTCGCCCACTTCGTAGTTTTCGGCAATAGGACTCTAATTATGGAAAGAAGAAGAGTACGGCCGAGAAAAAGTGTGGTGTCTGATATAAATAAATTGAAAATAGGAAATAATTCTTATTTATTCTTTTTCTTTGTAAGATTATTTTATGGCTACTGCTCTTTTTATTTTATAATTATTTTCTTCTTATTTTTGTTGTGTTTGTGCTGCTTTCATGCGGTATTTGTTCTTCAACTCAAGTTCCTTTTTACATACTTTATCAAACTCTCTTCTACCTTGATACAGCAACCTTTAGGCATTCTATAAACTCCTCCATCTTGTTCCATTCATCCTCTACTTCCTCTCTGTATTCACTTGCATATTTGTTCTTAAAACAATAATTTGAGCGACCAATAGTTTAATAAAACCCAACTTTCTATTGTCTATTATTAAAACCCAACTTTCTATTGTCTATTATTATTATCAAGCTACAAGACAATCCTTAAAGCGAAATACAATCACCTTTCTCGAAAATAAACAACCTTGTGTATACCAAAAGACCAAAACCATATTTTTGTTCCACTAGAAAGCCATATTGACGTTTGGCAGGTAGCTGTATGGCCTAATAAACCTTTTTCAAAAGTGACAACAGCACGCACGATTGTCAACGCAGACACAGTTAGTGGTTAGGTTGAATTTGATACTAAAGGCCGTTTGCACCAATAGAAGCATAAGCTTAGAATAGCTACGGCGAGTTTAAAATTTAAGGGTCTCTTAGTTAAAGTTCAGTTGCACCAGTGTTTTTGTTCTGCTAAGTGTTTATTATATTCGTCAAACTCGCTATTTAAATTGAGTATTATTTTATTCTCCATGGTTTCTAGTGACTTTTCGTTTTTGTGGTTGGAAATAACGTATTAACCTAACCTGTTAAAAGTCAATTCTTTGATAATCAAAGGATTTTATTCTTGTTTTTTGAATAAGAAAATTGTTTATAATGGAAGACATAGTAAAAAATGCTCCAAATAATCTTCTATCATTTCTACGAGTTGTAAAACAGTTGGCTTGGTCAAGCGAAACCTTTGTAAAAAGGTTTTCTCATCCAAATCTTTATAATAGTTTTTACGTCTTCTTGGAAATCCATTTTCAAGAATATCCAATACTTCCAGATCATCCTCCATAAACATCCCTCTCCAAAAATAAAAAAAACACACTTGAAATTGGAAGAAGGAAAACGAAATCCCGAAAACAGAAAAATCATTGACATATAGGTCAATGAAAACACAAGAGTTTTAGGTTAGATATCTCCACTTTGAGGATAAGTGGAGGATAAGCGAGCGATTTTCTAAGCTTAGCTAGATACAGCTTAAAATGATAAGTTCATGCTGCGAAAGAAAACTTTATCAAAGCGCCACTTAGCTTTAAGCCTACTTAAATATCAATTGGTGCAAACGGCCATAAATGAATCAACGAAGTGTATTTTGGTATGAAATTAAAAACACCACGTTTCTATATATTTATAAATTTTAATTATTCTACAATATTATGAATTTCAATATTTATTATGCTTGAAGTGACAGAACAGTGACATTTATTTCTCTTTTTCGTAGAAGTATCTGATGATGAAAACAATAGATTTTACGTGGTCGCACCATCATAGAAATGCATCATAATTATCTATAAAAAATGAAATATAATTTATGTAACTTTTTTTATAA
Organism: Galerucella tenella; assembly: GCA_910591685.1. Taxonomy (NCBI): domain Eukaryota; kingdom Metazoa; phylum Arthropoda; class Insecta; order Coleoptera; family Chrysomelidae; genus Galerucella; species Galerucella tenella. The sequence goes on along the minus strand of CAJUYH010003875.1, from coordinate 39,981 downwards.
CTGTTAGACACAAAAGCTGAGAATCTCTGTCGACTTATTTTCTCAACTCTTCTAACGTTTATTTTTTCAAAGCAGAGAAATTTTTATTAGATCTCCATAATTAGACGGGTCAACGCACAGACTTAGAAACTACATAACCTCAGACTGCACTTATAACGACTATTGTTAAAATTCCGCCTAATGAGTAGTGACGTATTTCACCACTGATAATTATGATTTATTTGACAAATGAGCGGGTTCTTGATTGAAAACAAAACTAAAAATAAAAGTATATTTAACAGGTACTATCGAAAGAAGATTTTCAAATCTTTTTTTATTAGTTCTTAGCGATATTCACAAAAACGGAAAACTTAATTTACTAGACAAACAACAAAAGGAAAAAATAAAACTATAATTCAAGATTAAGTAGGTATAAATTGAGCATATCTCTATGTTGGGAATCAACAAGCTTATCACAACTAAGCCATCTTCACCATTCAATTTAATGAACGCTCCGTTTTTTATTATTATCTCTCATCAATTACTGAGATATTGAATACCGTTTAATCTTTTCTAGAAATAGTGTCATGCATTATTAATTGAACAGTTTTAATAGCACACTTTTCTGCGAATGCGGATGAGAGTGAAATTTTTCACAAGCTGAGCATGTCCCACTTTACCAGCCGCTAGAAATATTAGCGGTGAACGGTAGAAGCTTCCTTAAATCGCGTCTGGCTAACATTATAGTGTGACAGTACAAGTACAGAAGACGAACCTTCGAAATATCCACATGAGATGTGGCCATCATTTTAGAGTGTGGGAGAGCGAGATGATAAGCGTATCGTCAGAATCACGAGTTAGGGCCAACTGCACGGTTTCTTCTTCTAAGTAATACTTTATTACTTAAGTAAAACTTAGTGTAATTCAACTGCACCGCGTCTTATTTAGCTAAGTCGACTAAAGACAGAACGTGATGTGATAGATGTGAAACTAATTCTGATAATAATGAGAATGATAATATAAAATACAAATAATAAAATGAAGTAATGACGAGCTGCGGCCCAATCAAAATGGATGACACTACAAAGGCGGCGCATGCCCACCGTGGCACTAATTTCAATAAAATATAAAAATATTACTGTAAGAAAACAAATGGGATAACGTGAGCAGATAAATATGCTGCGCTGGATAAAATAACAAGAATTATGTTCCTGGGAACACCTAATTCAATTAATTCAATTTCGTAAAGGTCATCAAAAAGCTCTATATCCATTATTAATTCCATTTTGTTTGTTTTTATAAACTAGCCTCTCTATATTTTGATAATTTGGTCTGCCAAGTGTCAAGACATAACCTCACTTTCACATAAGTAGGACTTAAGTAGAACCTACTCTTCGACTTACGTTAAGAACGACTTACGACGCGGTGCAGTCACATATACTTCCCAAGTCTTACTTAAATGTTTAAGTCGCACCGGTGCAGTTAGGCCCTTAGTGAGACGTGGTAGTGCTAAAGTTACATACATGGAGTCTCGGGTTCGGTTCCAGGCGGTCTTTTTGCTCTTCAATCTTCAACTTATGAAGCACATTTTCCAAGAGCTAAATAATCTACTACAAATCCTTTTTTAAATTATTTTCCTACTAAATACAACAACAGAGGTATGGTTGAAATAATACCCTTCTTGGTGTGCGTCATCGATTGTGACGTATATTCGGGTTTTCGGCATGTCGTTTATTTTATTTGCTATTTTGACATATAGCTAACCTTAAATTTGATAAATAAAATCATCAGGATCGTATTCAGCCAAACTCGAAAAGGCTATGAAATTAATAATTACCAGGTTCTTTTTCTAACTGAAAATACTTGAGAACTTTCAAAATGCTGAAGTTTTTTCGTGTATCTAGGCATATTTTTGTATTATTTAGATAAATATAACAATAAGATTAATATTCACTTTTCATAAATAATAATTGACCGTAAAAAACAGAGTATAGACCTGTCGAGAACTGTCAGTGTGACAGTAGAAAAAGACGTGAGACACATTGCCGCTATGAAAGTAACGCCTTCATAGTATATTGACCTACGGATCGTTAGGTTGCGCTTGCGCGTGATCACATCAACCAATCAAATTTTTGTAAGTCAAAGATTAGGGTTAACGTTTGTAATACATTTTAACGGTTCATTATTGTGGTATTTTGATTAGGATTAATCACAGACCTGCCTTTTTTTCCATTTCTTCCTACGTAATGTGTTAGAAAGACATTAACAATCGATGACGCACACCAAGAAGGGTATTATTTCAACCATAGCTAAATTTTAAAAATTATTCTTAAAACCTTCCATATTATCCCACAAAAAAATAATTACTTCAAATAAGACTGTATATTCTATAATTATAATGTTAAAATTGTCATTTAATCATGGTTATTCAGCTTTAATTCCATGCCTTCCTACTTATACCATAATAAGACAAAAAAACATAGCTCTATCCTTATTTTCAGAATGAATTAACTTTAAAATATCAGTTCTGGAACCATTATTTATCATTATGTCATTAAAAAACAGTGATTCATTGTCCGAGTCATTCATAGATAGAATTCACTCACACGCAATTTACTAAAAAGTTATCCATTCGTATTTTTTCATTTATTAGCTGTTTTCAAAATTGTCAATCAGAAAATTCATTTAATAAAGCTTTGTCACTATCTACTAATGTTATTTTGGTTCACATCCAAGCTGTAATTAGTTACTTCTCTCTTCTTTCCCTATGCCATCCTCTGTTTTTTCTCCTTCTCTAATTCTTCATTTTCCTCTACTTCTGGAATTACTGTACCTTAATATTTGTTAGAACTTTAGCTCTTTATGTTAGGTTGGTCTGACCGTTACGTTACTTGGAGCGAGGGAGGTCGCGGCGCAACAGATCCAACCGTTACGTTACGTTGTTACGTTATGTGCCTTGAGCGCCTCAGCTCTCTCCTCTAGTCTCTCGGCGCAAAATGTTGATTGTCAGCATACATTGTATTATTAATTACAGTTAATAGAATACTTAATATGTACTTTGTGCCAATCAACTAAATGATAAGATTTTTATAATTAATACTACTGTATATTTGTGTTTCATCCAGAGTAAAATAAATTCTTCTATTAATATGTGTCTTTATTTATTGATTCAAAAAATATGATTATTGCTTAAGAGGAACTAAAGTTCTTACCGTGTGTCCCGTGACACTTTCTTCAATTTTTATATTGTAAGAAACAATTTGAGCTTCTCCGTATTCACTTATACGCAGATCACGCTGTAGACAGTTATTTACAACAACTACTAGTTAACAGTCTCGTAAACTACCCAGTCTAAGGCAAAGACTAAGCGCGTCGGCTATAAAAAAAGTTATGACCACCACCGTCTACGATGAAAAGGTGATGAATCGTATAAAGACCCCTAGTTAGGGAATTTTCGCAGTAAAATCCGTGATACGACGTCGTTAGAGGTAAGTATTCCCTCAGAAAAGCGTTTTCCGCTCACCTGTATTTCCACGGTGACTCATGATCGTTAATAATAGAGCAGTTGGTAATAACTGTGGTCGGCTGAAACGGCGGATTTTGTAGAGCAATTTGGAGTTAGAGTGCTTGTGAACTCGAAACTATACTGCAAATGAACCGTAATAATTATTAAATATTTACCTGGAAAACACCTATTCAAACTTCTGTAATTAAGTATTATGTAATGATTTTATTAATCCTAGTTTAGTTACTTTAAGTACATCATTGACTTTGTGATATTGTGCAGATAGAAATCTTCTTTACACTGAAGGAAATAGCATTTCGGATACATCATAGTTAACTGTTTTCAAGTTTCACAAATATTCTCATTTATTTTCAATTTGGATCGCAAAAAAATCTTCTAAATCAAAGTATAGACGAGTTTGTTATTGAATTAACTTAAGAAACAAAGCCTACTTCTTCACCTAGCTGCAATACCCAATTTATATCTCATGGAAAATTAAAACCTGCTATAACTGGAATAACGGAAAAGCTCCTGGAAAAGATAACATAAATATGGAACTGATAAAGTACGGAAGTGAGAAGCTTCATGATATAGTATACCAACTTATAATAAAAATATGGAGAGAAGAAAAAATGCCTATAGAATGGGAAATAGGCCAGATAATTACAATCCACAAAAAAGGTGACCAGCATGAATGTCAAAACTATAGAGGTATTACATTACTGAATACTGCTTATAAAATACTATCAGCTACAATAAACAGAAGGCTTAGAGACACTGCAGGAAATACTATAGGACGATATCAGGGTGGATTCGTAAAAGAAAGATCAGCGGTAGATGCCATATATACACTGAAGCAGATAATGGAAAAAGCATATGAACATCAGATAGATCTGGAAATGTTTTTGTAAACTTTCGGCAAGCTTTCGATTCAATACATAGAGGCAAACTTTTGTCTGCGTTGAAAGAACTAGGCATTAATGATAAATTAAGAAGGTTAATCAAGATGACTATGGAAAACTCAAGAGCTACGATAAAAACACAAGGAAGAGAAACTGATGAAATGACCATAAATAAGGGTGTAAGACAAGGTGATTCGCTATCTGCAACATTCTTAAGCGGGAGCGGAGCGGAAGACAGATAATTGCCTATGCGGACGACATAGTAATCTTATCAAAGACAAGAGATTCTGGAAAACACAATAAGGGAAATCACAAGTGAAGCAAATAGAATGGGATTAGAAATAGATGCAGATAAAACAAAAATAATAATTTTTGGTAAAATAAATCAAACCAATGCAATAAAGATCGGAGATTTCGAATTTGAAAAAGTGGAGAAATTCAAATACTCAGGTGTCACAGTAACAAACACTGGAAACAGGAAAAAGGAAATAGAAGAAAAAATCATTAATGCAAATAGGGCTTACCATGCCAATAAAAAACTTTTAAAAAGCAAATTACTCTCAAGACAAACCAAAACCAATATTTATAAAGTGCTAATAAGATCCGTCATGTTGTATACTGCTGGAACAATAACACTGACTAAAAAGGAAGAAGAAGACTTGAGGATAATAGAAAAAAAGATAATGAGAACAATATTGGGACCAATCAAATTGAAAGATAACGAGTACAGACAAAGAATGAACTATGAAATTGAGCAAGAACTGGAAGGAGAGGACATAGCAAGGAAAATAAAAAGACAAAGAATGAAATGGCTGGGACACATATATAGAGCAGAAGAACAAGAAATAACACTGCAAATGACACAATGGGATCCTGGGGGAAGAAAACGTAGACCTAGAATAAAATGGCTGGAACAGGTGAAGGAAGATATGACAAGAGCCGGAATTGGAGGATGGAAGGAAAGTTAAGGATAGGAAACTATGGAGAACATTGACAGAGAAACTCTAAAAGGAAAAATGGGGATCTATCCACCCCAAAAAAATGGATCTAGAAAGCGCGAAGCGGCGAAACCCCAGCAGGGGTATCAAGCCATTATATATATATAACTGGAATTTTAGCTTTTTTTATGCTATTAATATAATGATAATCTGATACTCTAAGAGATTATTGTCAGTGAAAGTCTGAAAACTCCTTGTCGTATTTTAAAGATATAAAAACCAGCTCAAAACAGAAGGCATTTTGCAGCTTACTATGGACGGTTTGCAAACTGTCTAGCCACATCTCTCACCAATTGCTAATCGTTTGCAAACCCCCACTAACTAATGCTAAGCATAAAATAGCAGAACTCACCTGTTCAACCTTTATTCTTTCTTCATTTTTTACTCAGAGGGCGGAGGGTAAGAGTGAGACCCAGCTAAACATAAAATACCTGATTCAAACTTTAGCTGAGTTGGCACAAAGTTCTTGAGTACTATTTGCTTCTCTATACAAACAGTCTGAAAGCACTTATTCTCCTCGTTCACGTTTTTTCATTCTTCTAGATATTCAATGAACCAAAAAAATATATTATATGATAACAAGAAAGTTTTAAATACAGATTATAATCTCACTACTTTTTAATTTTATTATTAAAAGCTCCCAAGTTATTAAATCAGGTTGTGATTGGATTTCCTGAGTAATAATTATATCGTCGTTACTACCATTTAAGGCTGCTTTAAAAATATGTTAATTTCCGTTGGTTAACTAATTTATATATTAATAAAATTCATCCACCACAATTTCTGGGTTAATTGGATGTTTTCTGTTATCTCAATATGATCAATAATATGTTTTTGTAACCTAAGAAATTAATCAAAGAAATAAATAAGTTCAAAAATAAGGAAAATTACATTGCTTAAAAAAATCATACACAGTTAAATAAAAGTTTTCAATGATTACTGATACTAATAGCAAAGTGTGTCTTTTCTGTACCTTATATCTCTTCTATCCCATGTCTTTTTGGTATCTTCTCTATCTTCTGCTACTTCTGTCTCTTCTGTTTCTTCTGTCTCTTCTGTTACTTCTGCTTCTTCTGATACTTCTGTCTCTTCTGTTACTCCTGTTACTTCTCTCTCTTCTGGTACTTCTGTCTCCTATGTTACTTTTGTCTTCTCTGCTACTTTTGTCTCCTCTGCTACTTCTGTCTCTTCCGTTAATTCTGTCTCTTCTGTTACTTCTGTCTCTTCTGTTACTTCTGTTACTTCTGTCTCCTCTGCTACTTCTGTATCCTCTGCTACTTCTGTATCCTTCGCTACTTCTGTATCATTTGCTACTTCTGTCTCTTCTGTTACTTCTGTCTCTTCGGTTACTTCTGTCTCTTAGGTTACTTTTGTCTCTTAGGTTACTTTTGTCTCTTCTGTCTCCTCTATTACTTCTGCCACCTCTGTTTCACCTGTTCTATTGATATTATTCAATTCAATTGTTAATAAAAGCTTCTTTCTTCAGTGTATTAACATTCAGTTTTCTAGTACTTACAGTTTTTATTAATTATTAATGCATATTTTCCAAAATATTCAATATATTCATCATTTTAATTTCAAATTTTATTCTTTGCTTGTTCTCGTTAATAAGATTAGAACAATATAATTTGAATTTCCTGTTTCTCAAGATTCTCAAAAACTTATTTAAAACAAAAACACCAACTAGAAGCTAGGTCATTGTACAACAAAATTCGGAAATTGAATGAAAAAATTGTATTGTTTTCCATTATGATGTTTTGTTCAACAGTTTTGTTATATTCCGTAAGGTTATTGTCCTTTCTAATTTTTATTTGAAAAAAATGTATCAAAACGAAACTTAATCGTTATTTTAACTTATTATTCTACAATTTTCTCATAAAACCGAGCATTATCAGTAATATTTATATCTTTTCAAACAATTTTATGCTGAACATATTTCAAGAAAACGTCGAGTAAAATAAATCTTCAATCAATCATTAACAAACGAGAAATGCTTACTTTAATAATAAATAAATCAATTTTATGGAAAGAATTGTTTAACAGAAAGCTTAGAAAAAATTCACCAAGACATGTAAATGGTTTTCGAGGAATTGTTTTGTTGTTACCAAGTATCTATTTAAAATTGGAATGGTGAATAGATTTCCACATAATAATTCTTAGTGATTGCTGGGAATATGACTGCACAGATTCACGTACAAGTTATTAACAAGTATGCTTTTCTAGAGCAGCTTATTAACTACACTTATACGAAGACTAAGTAGAAATACTGACAGAACAATCAACCTGGATTTCGATCAAATAGGTCGGCCATAATTGCAATATACATTATAACAAGAAAAATATAACGAACGTTGTGTTGGCATTGGCTTGGCCAAGATAGCGAGTAGTTTTTGTCATATATATATATGGAGTGAATGTTATTAAGAGTTACATATATTAGCAGGAGGACTTACATAAGTAGTATGTGGTGTTTTAAGCCAAGTAACGGACTCAGTGAATCTGTTATGATTAGAAACTTGGTTGCTGTAGAGTATTTGCACATTTTTATGGCTTCCAGAGCTGCATTAGTTTCTCCTGTGAATATATATAAAACAGTAAACAGTGAAATATCATAATTATCCATTGTTAATATTTCTCTTCCTCTTTTTTTATATTTCAAATCCCCCAAACAAAGCTACATTAGTAAGTAATCATTCCCAAGACGACTAACTATAATTTAGGCAAATACAATAAATAATCCACAAAAGCTGCCAAATTCGCCACAAATCATCGACAAATCTAATATTTACTAAGTAAACTTAAATAATTGCCTATCATTAGCGTCTCGCTGAATCATGCTTCATAATTATGTTCAGTTAAACAATAGAGAGTTTATTCTGAACAAATAATAATGCCGGTTTATATTTCCTTCCTTTAGATACATTCAACCAATTATAAATATAAAACGAGAATTCAAAATTGGATAATTTCTTATAAATAAGTAGTCTAGATTTTACTATAACAAAATGAAACTACCTTAATTCCTTTTAACACCAAACATTCATTAACACAGAACTAGAAGTACTATAGCTTGTTTCAAAAAGTACATAGAGTATTGGAATGCAATAATCCTTTTATAACCAGATATTTATCGGATATTACAAAGTTGTACTTCTTAGTTTTAGTTCTTCAATAAACTTTGTTTGTTAGTTTCATAAATAAACAATTTAAAAATGTCTTGTTATTTGAGGAGGGCGTAAGAACATGTGGGTGGAGTGTTTTTTCCTCCCTTGAATGATTACTGCCCTACATTTTTTTATAAATTTAATTAATAATAATCATGACCATTTTAGGAATGATTGCCTAAACAAATTGCATTCAGAAACTTATTGCTTTCAATTAAATATTATTTTTATCTGGTTTACACGTTGGTGCAGGACGGCCTTAGTTAGTATCTTAAGGCGCGTTCTCACTAGTCGATTTTAGTTGAACGATTTTTATTGATCAACTAAAATCGAATCAATTTTTGGTTCTCGTGTTTCAACGAATGTGGAACCGAGAGTTGAAAGCAAAATGGCGACTAAAGAGATTGTCCGTGCGGGTGTTGGGTTCATTTGCGAATTAATTATTACAAAACTGAGAAAATGGTATCAGAATGAAGGAAGAATCGAGCCAAACTTAATATTTGGGTTCGAAAATGGATTTTGAGAAGCAAATTTGAAGAACTTCTTTCTAAAGTACACATGAAAATTTTCAAAAAAGATACAATTTTGCGTAAAGCTGTAACTAATACTAGTCCAAACATTGACACAGAAACTGACATCAATCAATGAACAAACGGACAATTAAATAACACCTTTAAAATTGCTATTTACCAACACAAATTTATAAACATTTTATTTGTAAATTTCAATTTTGACATTAGTTTGGTAAAATAATCAAAATTTAAACGTGTATTTTGGAAGTATTCTGCATTTTTTATATAATGGAGTTTTTAGGTATTATTTTTTACTCACAAGTTTTGTTCTAATGAAGTTGACGAAGTGCGACGAAAGATCAACAAAATGATGTGTGTACTTTAAAATAGGTATTTTTCTCTAAAAAAACCACTAAATATAATCATAAACATGAACACTAAACATTTGACTCCTTGACTGCCAAACTGAACACTGAGCAAGTTGACTCGCGCATCAAAATCGTACGGGACTCATACTTGAACGATAAAAGTTGAGATGGATTCAACTTTTGTTGAAACGATTTCTATCAGTTCAACAAAAATTAAAATGTAGATTCACACAGGGATTTTCATTCGATAAAAACCGTTCAACTAAAATCGACTAGTCAGAACGCGCCTTTAGACTAGGAGGTATTGTAAACTCAAAATAAACTAAAATACGTTTGAATGATCAAGAATGAATGAAAACAATCGCAGTGATTCAATCATATCCAAGTGAAAATTTAAATAAATCATGTTTGAGTTACTGACATGCTTCCGTACCTTAAACCGGAGTTGGTAATTTGGTCCCCAAAGATGACGTCACGAAATTTCAAAAGGTAATTTGGTCCCTATGACTGACAGGTATAAATTCCCTACAAGTAATTTCGTCCCCGCAAT
>CAJUYH010003875.1:0-29903 GCA_910591685.1 Galerucella tenella | reverse complement strand
GAAGTTTTCAGTTTTTTGTGGAAATTAAACTTGTAACCGTCAACTACAAGTAAATCCTTGCCACGATTACTTTTAATAATTTTCACCTCCATAATTTGCTTTCTCACAACAATTCACACGTACTCAAACTAAGTAATAATTCAAATGATTGCAAATTATAATAGTATAAGGGTTTTATATCCGTCTAAACTACCTGTTATTCCTAAAAATTTCCAAGAAGCAGAAATAATTATATTTTAGTTTGATGGCGAAGTTACCAGCCGGATTATCGAAGTGCCTGGCTACCAAAGGATTAACACAGGTAGCGGGGACCAAATCACCCATCCCCCCTTAAACCACTTTAATTAATGGAATAATAATAATAAACATTAAAAAACAAACCTATATCTTTTGCTTTAACCAATTAATGTCCATCCAGTGAAAGGAATCTACCTCAATATTTCTGATAAAGATATATAGTGCGTGTTTATTGCCCATTGATCATGACGCGTACATATCAAATTAATTACATTTTAAGTAATAAAATACCCCCCCACACACACACACACTTCATTTGAGAAGTTAATACCACATCTCCAGTATCAGAATACGTCTGCATTTACTGATCGCATTTTATATGGCGTACTAAACGGCGTTTTAGTAAATGAAAATTAAAATTGAAAGCAAAGTGGCTGATTTGCATAAATACCTATAAAAATGGGAACTCAATTTATCCGATAGAAGTGATGGTGCCCGAGGTGCAATAAATTATACAGAGTGATTCCTTTCCGCTGAAAAAATTAGTCTATAGTATATTTATCAAACAATACTATATAGTTTCATATTTTGGCTAGACCTCCGTACACTAACTAACGACAAGTAAATTCACTCCGTCGATTTATGAGTTACCGAAAATTTCCTGACCCCTCCTATCGTCTGGCGAGTTCTGGCTAGTTTAAAACGAGTATTGAATGTTGTATTATCACAGTATAGGAACGAACCAGTAGTATTACTATTATAAATTTCATTCACAAATTGCCAGAGCTTTTGATGACCTTGAACGGATCGCTTTACGATTCATTTTACTTTTTCATAGGCGTAGGTAGCAAAAGTTTTAAAATGATTGAACGTGTTAAATGTTTTTTCTTAAATATTGTAGAACAGTACACTGATGAGTGAATAAAACAATAGTCTCATACAAAATATTTATTGGTTTACACACACACTACCCGTTTTCTTCTTCGGGAGTGTGACTTCACGAGATAACATACTGGTTCGTTCCTATACTGTGGTATTATGATAGCAGACGTGTAAGGCGCCAGAGAAAAGTATACCAAAATTTTCAAAGGTTCCGACGCAAGTGAATTTACTTGTCGGTAGTTAGTGTACGGTGGTTAGACCAAATAGTGACCTAACTTGTGATTGAGTTGATAAATATAAATAGGAAAAAAAGATAATATAGTCAAAAGCGCTGTTATCATGCGGGTTCAAAGGACACTAACCATATGTATGAAATCAGAAGACACAGAGGTTACCAAAATGTGAGATTACAAATATACCCGGACAAAATAATGATGGTTGATGTTTCCTGCACACTGGTTGACGAATTTCCACTTTTTCATTCATTCTAGAAATAATCTATCAGATCAAGTACCATTTTTTTGCTTGAGGATGCAAAAAACCGGATAATTGCTTCTTATTATTCATATTGTCACTTTGAATAGTCAAGGTCACAAAACTTACATTTAAATAAAAACTTCGCTGTTGAAAGATTTTTTAGAATCGCTGAAAACTACACTCACGGACAAAATTATTGCATATTTTAATTTAGGTCTTTACTTCTTTTCCCTTTATCACTTTTGTGATTTCGGTTGATAAATCTGTTACATTATAGTCTTTTACGTAATAATTTATCAAATTAATTACAATTAATCTTTACAACAGATTCGTGAAGAAATTAGTGAAGTGCCCTCTGTTTTTGATAATAACGTTTAATTAGGAAAGAACAACAACATGGACACGATACATTAGTTTAAGACAAAATTATAACAATTTAGTACTTAGTATTTCCTCCTCTAGCTCTAACAATAGTTTCTTGTGGTATTCGATTCCATTCTTCCTGTGCAGCAATCCTCAATTCTGCAATTGAGTTAGAAGCTGGATTCCGTGCTCGAACATTTCTTTTTAGGATGTCCCATACATGTTCTATGGGATTTGCGTGGACTGTATGGTGGCCACTCTAGCTTCGCAATCCCGACATCCTCAATGTACTGGTTTACTGTTCTTGCGGCATGGGCACGGGCATTATCGTGCATTAGCACAAAGTTATCATATCCAATAAAGCCGACATATGGTATAACATGTTCTGCAAGGATGTTGCGTATGTACCAGTCAGCATTCTTCCTCAAATTCACTTCAATGAGCTCCGTGCGACTCTCCAAAGAAATGCCGGCCCATAGCATAATGGAACCACCACCAAAGCTGGGATTATGTGCAAGATTACATTCTGCGAAACGTTCTCCTGGCCTTCTGTACACTCGACTACGTCCATCAGGCTTCCATAATTGTATTCTTGTTTAGTCTGTAAAAAGAACTTTTCCCCATTGATGTTCATTCCAGTAAGCATGTGGTCTTGCAAATTGTAACCGTCCGATTTTATGGCGTGGAAGAAGCCAAGGAGCTCTAGCAGGACGTCTTGGCTTTAAATCTCCTTATTATTGTTTTGGTAGAAACATTGACTTGCCTTGCATTTAGTAATTGATTTTTTAGATGCGGAGCAGTAACTGTACGATTTCGTAAAGATTTAATTCTTAAATATTGCTCATCCCTTGGCGTTGTACATCTCTTACGTCCTTGACCTTTTGTATCCTCCAGTCTCATTGTAACATTTCAGTACGCGAGAAACAGTCGATTGATGAACTTTCAATCTCTGTGCAATGTCTTCTTGTCTGTACCCCTCATTGATTAAACAAACAATTTCAACCGAGACTAACTCATTTAAACGAGGCATTTTACTAACTGAAACTACAGATTGAAGAAATAATGCACTGAAAATGTCATTCTGACAACGCTAAATAAAGGGAAACCACTGTTTTAGTCGTCAAGGCACACTATGCTACATTTATAGTTTTCCACTAATTTAACGTTATCGCTTATTCAATTATAAAAGATATGTCTATACATTACTCTATCTGTAATAAATTGCAAAATACGTAGAACACTCCAATGTAACAGACTTAGCAACCGAAATCACAAAAGTGCTTAAGGGAAAAGAAATAAAGACCTAAAATGAAATATGCAATAATTTTGTCCGTGAGTTTTTTCTCCCGTCAAAATTATTTGGAAGTTATGATAAAACGCAATAAAAGAAAACAAAAACGGTGAGTATGTCTTTGTTGAATCGTATGATAAGTCTGCATTTGACTATATTACAAATATTGAAGCTAGACATGCCACGCTGCACTGGAGTAAATGCAGCGAACTATCCTGTTAAAATCACAGCTTAGTGTTAGACCGCCGAGTGGGAGAAGTGTGCATCGTTTGAAAGAGCTTGCAGAACACGTTAGTATGGCCCAGCTATATAAAATATCAACGATCGCGCGAAATAGGTTCATTATTCCACTGGTGAACTCTACTTACTGTACGCAGAGCCCGCATTTGATTTATTATTTAAGCTGTGATTTGCGCTCGCAGTTTTTTTACCATTATATTTGATAAAATGAAATATTTTAATTAATTAGAAGATTTTTGGGATCTCTGCAGCACTTAAGCCGCAGTTGAACCAACCTAATAAATAAAATAGGTGCAAGAAAGTTGTAATCTATGTTTATTAATTACTGATGACATTCACAATATAACACCCAACTTGGCAGAAATAAAGCAATAATCGTACACGAAATTTGATATTCGACTCACTCCAGTCACCACAAAATTTGGACAACAGATTTTCGAGTGAAATTCATTCAAATTCGTCGAAAATACAGCACCACAGCGTATTGTAATAGTGGAGTGTACGGTGTATTGTAGTATAGGGCTGTTTTGTACAAGTTAATGGAAGTGTTCTCTAAAAAGTTGGGTACAGACCAAAATAAAGAATTCGTGAACTGTTTGAGAACAGCTCCCGAATTGAACCCGAGCAGCTCCCAAACACATCGTCCACACAAGAAGAGTTCGGTACAGTTCGTTGAAAAGTTCGAACTAGAACTGCACTTAGGGGGCGTCCACTAATTACGTGAGCTGTACTAGGGGGAGAAGGGGGCCGAGCTAAATCTTTCCAAATCTCACTTAAGGGGGAGGGGGGGTCTTGGCAAATATCACGTAATTATCTTTCTTGCAAAAAACGGTGTGAAGATGCGTTTAAAAAAATTACGTTAATATTCACAAATATTAGTCTTTGCTAGTCTTCAGTAAAAGTAGGTAATAGAACAAGTTTTTTTTCTCTCAATAATCCAACACGTTAACAGTTCAAATAAAGGTTTTAAAGAATCTCGCGTGAGATTAGGGGAGGGGGGAGGTAGTTGAGGAAAATCTCACTATATCTCACCAAGGGGGGAGAGGGGGTCGAAAAATTCTCAAAAACGCACCACGTAATTAATGGACGCCCCCTTATGATTCCGAACAGTCAACGTCCAAACACATACTGAGTTCACCACGTGTTCGCAAACGAACCCTTTGAAAGTACCGACTCGACTCGGAACCCCAAACGAACTGCCGAGCTGCTCTAGAACTGTTCGCGAGCAGGCGTATACACCAAGCTCGAAAAAGTTCGCAAACTATTCGAGAACAGCTCGATAACATGGTCTATAACCAGCTCAAGCAAAAAGTGCTGGTACTTGCCTGGTACTCAAAGGCAGATGGTTAACTCAATTTTTAATAAAAAATATACAATAACATTATAAAATTCTGATTAAACTTTTTCAGAGTTTTTTTTTAAGAAGTAGCTAAACTGATTATATTCCCGACATTCACCTTATTACCTTCAACAACGATCCCAATTATAAGATTGGTATATCCACCCTCGTAGTCTCTATAATTAACCGATGTTAGCGCTCGATTTAATGATATGTAATTAACCAAGGGCAGAGGGTAGCACACCTTCTTCTTGGCATTCTCTTTTATTTATTTTCTTATAGTTTGTCTGTTGCCGAGATAAGGGTCGTTTCTATATCATTGTTTTGTTGAAACTTTGCGGTGTTTATTCTATACGCTTCTAGGATATCCGGTAGTTTATTTAGTGATTAAGATAGGGTATTCTTTATTTTTCCAAAAAAAAATTAATAAGATAATGATATTTCTTCCTAGAAATTAGGACAGGGGTTGATTACTTTTGAGAATTTAAAAAACCGCCTTAAAAATATAGTAAACTAAACGCCTTTGTATTAATTAATTGATTTACAACATCCAAAATAGTATGCAGACGTACCTTTGGTATTGGAAATGTGTCTTACGTCCTTTTCTACTGTCCCACTGACAGTTCTTGTCAGGTCTGTACTTTGTTGTTCACGGTCAAATCTTATTGTTATATTTATTCAAATAATACAAAAATATGCTTAGATACACGGAAAAATATCAGCATTTTGAAAGTTCCCAAGTGTTTTCACTTAGAAAAAGAAGCTGGTAATTATTAATTTCATAGCCATTTCGAATTTGGCTGAACACGATCCTGATAATTTTATTTATCAAATTTAAGGTTAGCTATATGTCAAAATAGCAAATAAAATAAACGACATACCGAAAACCTGGGTATACGTCACAAACGATGACGCACGCCAAGAAGGCTTTTGAGTGTACTATACATAATATTAAAGACCACACCACAAAATACACCATCCCAAGAAGAAACGAAGCTTGTGCTATTGTACGATTCATTTTCTGAGTGCGCATGTTTGACAGTCGCCATTTTAAGCCCATTATCTGTCAATGACATGTGATTTTATTGTTTACTGAAGAATTTTCTTTGTTGTAAGCTTTTTGATTATTTACTTTTTTTTGTGTTTTGAACGATAAAATTTGTTTACAAAATTACATTTACAAAAACTTGTGCAATTCGTGGCTGTCATTCAAGTGATGGATAATAATAATTGAAAAACACAACAAAACTTCGATATCTATGGAGAAAAGTTTACTGTCGCTTCTTTTTTATAACTTGGTTGTCACAGATATCGGTACATTTTCTCTGAGTGCAAAATTTAATTCAGAATCTGGTGAAGTGTAACTTTTAAATATATAAATAATAAAAATTTTATATTCAAGCACCATACTTATTGTAATTTTATATCATCATTTACTGAAATTCTTTCTATTGTAAACTGATATCATGATTATATAATCTATTATTATTGTATTGGTTTCTATATTCACCCTATCCTACATAATATAGTGCTACATAAATACATACTTACACATATAATTTCGACAACAATATAGAAAATAAGAATCATTTGGTTAAACAATAGCTCATTATTTTCAATAATGGATGGTACCTACTCCAAAAACAGAAGCTAAAACTTATATTTATAATATTTTTCACAATATTTGTTAAGCTGTTAAATTAACTTAAACAATTCATAAATTGAGTTGAACAATTAAAACTTTGTCGAAACAAGTCATAAAAATAAACAATTATTATTTGAGATTCTTGTTTGCGTGTAGTTAACATTTAATTTACACTTTTTGAACAATTTTCTCAGGGTAACTTGATCCGTTATCTATCAACGTCAGTTTGAAGGTCACGAAATTTTGCCCCCAAAACATCAAAGGATTTACGCCGGCTTTCGTTTCTTGTTTGGCAGGTGTATTCTGTGACCACACACACATTTATCTGTCACAACAACTTCAAAATTTTATACACAACACACACTACTACAACTCTCGTTAACAGCCCCATTTGTCGAATTCTTCCACTCACAAAAAACCTTAATTAATAAGCGACATTATCTTAATATAAATTCTTTGTTGCAGGTGAGTATCAACAATATACTTCTCGTAGCCAAATAAGGAGCGATCCACATCATTGTAAATATTAATGGAGTTTATAATTATTATTCCTTGGATCTGAACTGACTTTCACAATCATCACGTATACAGGTGCGTACAAGAGGTTTTAAAACATGCTGTAAACAAATGTGATTTTTTACTTGAGCTTCTTCTTCTTCTTCTCCAATTTTATTGGGCTCGGTATTACCATGCACCCAGTGTCGTGATGAGGGCACCACTTCTTCTTTGTTGGAAAATACGAATATTTGTTAATTTAATGTATTCCACTGGAAATTTAGAACAAACCAATTATAAATGCAGGAATTATAATTTCAAGTTGCTGCACACTAAGAAGTCCATTGAAGCTCGCATAGAGGTTAAGCATGTGGAGTGTATAATGTTATTTATGGAAACAGGACCGGTGTTAATACTGCCAAGCAAGACTTTATACAAATTGCTACATCTAAAATTATTCACTTCACAGTCTAGGAATATATGATTGACATCCCCCTCTTTACCACAGGTGCAATAAGGATCTTCCTTCACTCCAATACGATGTAGGTGCACTGGGGAGCAGCAATGCCCGCTTCGAAGTCTGCACATAACAGTGACGAAGGCTCTCGAACTGTTTTTAAGAAATTGAAACCATGGCCTTCTATATGGATTATAATGGATACTGACATAAAAATTCCCTCTATATACGGACATACTTCTCCATTTCCTCTCCCAGGAAATCCATAAGTTATTCTTAAGATACGGTATGAATTCTCTATAGTCAACTTTGGAGAAGGTAGGCTTGTAGTCTCTTCCATCATTAGCTAATTTATCAGCAGTATCATTACCTGTTATATCGGTGTGACTTGGAATCCAGACAAATTCCATGTCTCGTTGCCTGGCATGAGCTGTCCATAGAATTTCCTTCGTTAGCAAGGTAATTTGGTCTGTCTTGCCCGATAGTCCCTGAGACGTAATTCTATTTAATGCACTGAGGGAATCTGAGAAAATAATGCAATTGTTCAGTTGTAAGGTGTCTATAAGTTTTAAGGCAGTATATATGGCGTATACTTCCGCTGTGCAAATGCTAAATTCATTTGGGCAACCCATAGATACTGAGATCTTTGCCTCTTTGGAGTAAACCCCGATACCCACTCTAACATCTTGAGATTTTGACGCATCTGTTGAGCTGTTACACTTTTTAGAGATGTTTATGTCTAATTTTGACATTAGTACTGGTAAAATATCGAGCTGCCCACTGCATAACGTCTACCGCACGATTGGCTTTGCTTGATCTTTACTTTCAAATTTGTTACGGCGCATCGTCACCGCATTTTACGAGTTACTGGTTCGAGTGTAGCAAGAAAAAAGTTTAGTTGACATTTTGGGACCAACAAAACTTGTGCTAGAGAATCTTCCAAGATAATATTTTAAACAACTAGATTATCTAGCGTCTCTCTTTACTTGTTTAGGCCGCAATTATACTTTCAAGTGTCAAGTGTCAGTTGTCAAATGTACGGCGGCATATTGTGATTAAGCTAAACGAACAGACTAAAAGCAAAGCAACTGAAACTCGCTCATTGATTCTGTATTTCAAAGGCTAAATGTTTATCAACCAGTGCACAATATTCTAATTGTGTATAATACCTTGTTTTTAAACTAGAGGCGATTTCGAATGATGTTGGCTCTTGGTTGGTTCATAGATTGGTTCGTCAACTATCATTAGACGGTTCTCGGCAATGTTAACCAGCACCATCTGAAGATTCGTATCGGTACTATGTTGCGAGAAATTTAAATAGTGGATAGCTATACAGAATGCTATAACGACAATTATTGACTCTGTAGAATGGACATTTTTGGAACTTTAGTTCTTTACGCCAGGTTATGTTTCAGCGACCAGGGGTCGCGACGCAAAAGATCTGACCGTTACGCGTTACGTTACGCTACGTTATGTTACATTGCTCCGTTATGTGCCTTGCTTTTGCGTGCTTGTGCCTCCTTAGTCTCTCTCTCGTTTACGAAGCAGCGATTCATAATAATAAATATGCTCCTGCCCGGATTCGAACCCGGGCCGCCCGCGTGCAATGCGAGCATTCTAACCACTGAACCACCGATGCTATATTGAAATTCTATGCAAAGCTGGTATTCGCAGTGCTAGTGATCTACTTGAATTTGTTCGGATAAATTTTTACTATTATTTCCATAATTTTTTTTGCGCGATTAAGGGGTCTAGCTACTTTTCGAAATACAGAGTGTTGAAATTTTGAAAACTTGAATGTTTTAATTCGATAACTTTAAAATGGATGGATAAATTGATTTGACATTTGGCAGGTAGTTTTTAAATGTAAAAGGGCATATTTTGAAAGAAATTGTAGTTTGTGCAACTAGTGTGGATATGATGGCCATATCGCACGAGGACGAAGATGGAGCACGACGCCGTAGGCGGAGTGCTCAATCGTTCAAGTGCGATATGGACAATCCACACGAGTCGAGCAGCATATTTTTTCTACGACCCACTTAGGAAAAAATCTAGAAAATAAAAATTTCTATAAACTGTAATATAACTTCAAATTAAAAATTTAACAATTCAATTTTATGTTTCCACTAATTTTGTGGTAAACGAATGTCCAATTTGTATAATGCTACGGTTTCCTTTTTTAAATATACGATGTTGTTATAAGTAGATGTTGCCAGTCGGACTCCCTCATGGAGGGTACCGTACGATTATCTATAATAATGAATATTCTGCTAAATATTTCAAACGTCTACCTGTTGTCGTTATTGATATCAAGCAAAATGATTATTTAAAAATAAAATTAACAATAAAAAAAATTCCTCGCGGGGAATCAAACCCGGGTCTACCGCGTGAGAGTCTGGTGTGCTTACTACTCAACCACCAAAGAATATGCAAATTGTTTATCTATAACGTCAGATGTATTACATAACTTTTGCTTAAAAGGAACTAAAGTTCCCACCTTGTGTCCCGCGACACGTTCTATCTTTTTTAGTTTTTAATTTGGCCAGATACAGAATTAATTTCTAAACTCACCGGGTTGGATATTCCCAGTTTAAAAAAATATTTATTCAAAAACTCAAATTCAAACTCAACTGCGGATGTCCTTTTAAAACCCACCCTTTTTTCTTCTAACGGAGTCCTAGATCGCCACCATTAATGATCCTGGTTCTCTTTAAGAGAAGCAGTTGCATTCGTTCAGCCATTTTTATTCCTGATAATATAAACTAGCCAAACGTTACACCCATGCTCAATCCCTTAAGAGATGGGATGGAATTAAAGGATGCAGTCTTGCCAGGATCACCCTGGGCGAACCTGGGAAGCGGGCGCCGAAGAAATATTTGGCGATGATCAGGAAAAGCCCAACTATTATACACCCTACAGGATTGCTCATTCGCTTAAATCTTTCGTCGGTGAGTGGGAACTTGCTTACTTCACCAGTGGACCTCAACCAATTTGAAATTTATATTGCAATCGTTAATATTTTTCACTTTTTTCTTATAGTCTATATAGAAAGGACAAGGAGTAATAAATCATTCATTTAAGTAGATTTCATAGACGTACCAAAATATATTTTAAGAGGGTATACCGTAAGGTACATTTTGTATTGAACAACCCAGTTTTCTTAGAAACATTATCGGGAATATTATTTTAAAAGAAAGTAGGTACATTAAATCAGTACTTAGTATTAGTTCTTTGAGTAAAGTTGTATGAAGTTGTATGGTTTTCATAATATTGTAAACAGTTGGAATATATTTAAAACATTTGTTGAATGTTAATTGTGCAAGTACCAAACAATGTCGATAAGCCAAGGACCATCTAAACGACCAAAAACAGGTCCATTATCTTTAAATGAAAAAACTCTGATATTGAATTGTTATATATCATTGAAAAACAAGGATCCAAGTGCAAGTGTTGATGATATTGTGGAATTAACGGCTGCTATGTTGTGTGTTGCTAAATCAACAATTTATAGATTACTAAAAGAAAGCAAGAATGGAACTCTTCAACCCCCTAAAACTCCTTCAGGCCGAAAACCAATTGAGATCGATGAGTCATTAAAACAAAGACTAAGGCGTAAAGTCCATGGATTTTACTTACGAAAGGAAATTCCAACACTTGACAAAATTATGACATCAGTGCAAGAAGATACGGACTATCCAAAATTCTCCAGAATGACATTATGCAAACTTTTGAAAGATGTGGGTTTCAGATATACAAAACATAATAGAAAATCTCTCTTGATAGATAAACCGGAAATAGTTTTTTGGAGAAGAGACTATTTAAGAAGCATTCGACATGCCAGAGAACAAAATTTGAAAATCTTCTACTTAGACGAAACATGGATAAATGCTGGATATACAGTTTCCAAGGGGGCACAATAGATCTTTTAGGTCTCAGTGAATGTCACCCCAAAAATCACACATACAGTTTCCAAATCTTGGCAAGATGAAAACATTAAAAGCGGAAGGCAGGCATTCGTGGAAGGTTTGTCGTTAGGTTTGAAGCCACCATCTGGAAAAGGAAAAAGACTTATCATTGTCCATGTTGGAAGTTCTGGGGGGGAAGTTGGAAAAAAAATACTACTTTTAAAATAAACGATGTTGTGAAATTGTTTGAGAGTGCTGTAAGTCATGTTAGTAAGGAAAATTGGACAAACTGTATCGAGCATGTTATCAAAGTAGAGGCAAATATGTTGAAAATTGACAACATTTGTGATGATTTAATCGACCCTATTATTATTAATGTCAACAACGATTCTTCCTCTTCCGAGTCGGATATAGAATAAAATGTAAGTAATAAATGTATTCCAATAATTATTTCTTTTCATTTTTTATTATATTATAATTTAAAACGTATTTTTTCCCAAAATACACACCACTGCATTGCGTTATTGCTTATCTGCTAATCCTTTAACAATGAAGAAACCCTAAAATTTGCTACAACTGAAACAAATACGGGGTCTATCTACCTGGTTTTTAGATTTACGGAAGAAATGTAATTTAAAGTAAGAGATTTATCAAAAATTTCATGGTGCTCCCTGTAAAGGTTTTGCATACTTAAATAGGGTTTATTACTCCTCGTACTTTCTGTACAGACTTTAAGTATTTTTGCAAAAAATAATAGTGAATTATTTTCTTTTTGTGATGTTATTTTAAAAATTATATTTCGTAGTATAAGTAGTAATAAAATATAAATTAACGATTGAAACAATAACTTTGAATTGAAGAAACTTGCTTATAATTTATTTTGCACAGAAAGAGAAGCAAATCTACGAGCTATGTGTTTATGGGTTAATTGATGAGTGAACTCAGCATTATATATTTTTTTTCTTATGGGGAAAATAAAATAGACGCCTTATGCACTTATAAAAGATTTATTAATAAACAATTTTTTTCAATTTCTTCAAAACCTCTATCATCTCTTGTCGTACTCACACTTTTTCTCTTCAACCATTTTTTTTCTGGGATTGATAATTATTATAATTAATCCTAATAATTGTTCGAAGTTTACAAAGAAGGATTCATAAAAGCAAAAATTAAAACGTGTGTGTTTTCGGTGAGTCTTGGCCTACACCTGCCGATATAAAGGAGATGTCTCCTAGTGACCCTGTCCACCTTCCTGGGAAGGACAGGATGGACGATGACCTAGGAGGACAACTCCTCGGGAGGATGTAGAATGGGTCACATGTGACCTAAGTGCTGTGAGCCTACCGTCACCCTCCCTACTCTACAGATACAGATGAATCGTATTTATCTTATGCCATTGAAAATATTTCAATGGTCAACTGCTACATCCTTTCTTTTTAAATAAACTTATTCCAATTCACGAAATGCTTATAATAAAACAGTGTATCGTGTCTACAAAACAATTCGTATATCTTGTAACGGTTATAAAAAATAATGTGAATAAATTTGATCGCTTCTTGAATATAAAAAGGCTTATTAATTTTATTGGGATTCTGTTATCTATAGCCACGAGCCCCCTAAACGTTTTATTTAAATTAATAGATTTATTATCGATATCTTGATTATGTTAATATTTTTACGACATCTGTTAGCTTGAAAACAAACACGCTAAACATTTCTTTCTTATGTTTAAATCAAGTTATTTCTACCGCTGTCAACTTTTGAAATAATAATGGGCGTGATTATTTGGCAAAGAAAAATAATAAGTGTTACCTGACATTAATTAATCTACCGGGGTGTCAAGTTATACCAAAAATTGTCTACATTCTAAAGTTGATACAAGTAGACTCTGTTTCACGTAAGAAGATCCCGCGTGAAGTTGCAGTTGTATGCGTGAGCCTGTTGTCAAAACCAGCGCCATATTGTAAAATTAACTTTTGACTTCAAATCAGTAGCGTAACGTTTTCACATTTTGTAGGTTAACACAAAATTAGAATCTATCTGCCATGATTGTGGATAATTTTTCCTTCAACACCAACAAGTTAATAGGGGGCATGGTTTTAGATCAAATAAAACACACAACACTCACAGATAAACTGGTTAAACGTTTCAAAACATTCAAAAAACACAAACATTCGACAGTAACACGACAAACACAATCTCCAATGTCAATAATAAAACGGCTGTCGGCATAAAACATTGTTTGTGACGCAAATGGCATGAAATGGTCGTTACGAAGCGACAGATTAACTTGATTTTGGATTCTGCGCAAGACAGTTGGTAAACTTGACGTGGCTTCTTCTTATGTGAAACGGAGAGATGTTTAGGAATTCTTTTATGTTTTTATTTAGTTAATAATTTATACACGCACTGTATAACTCATGTTCCTATCAATGTTTTAATTAAATTATCTTAATAACTCACTGAAATCACTTCCACTATATCAACGAACCTACTTGTGAACAACTATCCAGTTAGAAATTCAAATGAAGCAAATTTTCAAACAAATTATATGGTTTCTAATGATTCAGTTAATAGAATTTAATGAAAAACAGATAACGGAAAAGGTATAAATTAATTTTTATTAAATTATAATTAATATGTTATAGTAATAACGATAAATCTATCAAGTAGTACCGTTGTACAATTAATAGTACTTTTTTTTGGACAATTGTATGGTAATTATATAATAAATGATATTACCAAGAGATATGTGGGACAAAGTAGGGAGTAGGGTTTGCTTAGAAATGTTAAAAAAGAGCTCAAAATGTTACTAACAAAATTATTAAGGCAAATATCCCACAAAGCAATTTGACATCCTAAGCATATGCGTGGAATATTTTCAAAAAGAACATGGATGTGCAAAGCATGTTCTCAAATAATACCAAAACAAGTGCTATAAATAGATTGTGTTTCGCCCTGGTCACAAGCTGGTCAGGTTTTCAGAATGTGATGAAATATGTTCTTATGAGATGCTGAGTATTTATCCAGCACTAAAAAGCTCAAAGTGCCAACAAGCATGTGATAGCACATCCTTTTCACATGCTACGCATTGTCCAACTATCGGCCTTTTGATAAATATACAGTACATCCTAGGCACATGCTAAGGATATCTCGTATTATTCGCAGGACCTACGCATATCCATTACACTTCCTTTTACGGAAAGAATGTACTTTGCACATGCTCTTCTGAAGTTTCTCGCTTGCAATGCATACACTTTTTAGGTGCTATGTACATGATGTAGAAGGTAACTTTTTTGTCAACCAATGTAACATTATTAGTTAGTGCAATGAAAAATCCTTGTTCTGGGGGGACCTTCATGCCATCTGCATGCCATGTTGATCACGACAACCCCTACATCAGGTAAGTATAATTCCTTAGCTTTGGTCCGATATTTGATTTCCGTGATTACATATGAATCGGTGTAAAGCTACAAATAAAAGTCAGCGCCCTCTTTCGATGCGTTTATGTACTATTCCGAATACTTTGTTGAAAAGAAACTCTTCTCAAATGTATTTCCTTAATAACATGATCTATATAGTTGTTCTCACTTCATGAATGTTTAATCAATAATCAAATCAATTTTATATACGCTGTATTTCTCAATTCAATTCAATAACTAATTGAAAAAATGTAGATGCTGTCTATACTCCAAATAATGTCGTGTTATTCACATGCGATAAAGCATATGCTGAAACAGGAGATGTACCAAATAATGTTCTATGTTTTATACTTTGCACATGCTAAAAATATGATTTAAGGTTAATCATCAGATTATTCAGATATATACATGCTAATATGCTATAGGTACAATGTATGGTAATGGAAAACTACTAGTTCATATTTTTAATTGTGGTGTCGTAGAAAATTGTCTTTATATATTATTACATTGGTAATAACAACTTCATTTGAAGTAACGCATTTCGGAACATTCCTACCACATTTTGAAACATGTGTAGTGCCGGATGCTTTTATTGTTTTTGTCATTTTGATCCCACTGCTCTGGTTGGAGTTTCTTTTTGGTTGCAATAGATACATCCACTTCGTCAATCATTAATCATTACAATCATAAAATAGCCTTATTAAAAGGTATAACGTCACAGCTATTACGAACCTCAAAATCAAACCACAACAAACAAATTTTAAATTAAGGTTCAACTATAATACCATCAGGTACAAGTGACTAAATTGGCATACATAATTTGAATAGATGAGGCTTTCACTTATATATACATAATTTGGTATTTGGTATTCGAAATATCACTGCTACAGCCTTTTTTTTGTTATAAATTACTCACCAAGCATTCTAGATGTTTCGCAATACTATTAACAAAGTAATTGATGCCTATAAAAAAATTTTGGTGTAGATAACCAAGAATTTATAGCATACCAATGGTTATACAGAGTCTTTTACATGGTTACCGACTCGCCACTCCCCACTTGGAGCTATAAAACATCCTTTCATGGACTTTTTGTCGGTGATCATCTCTAATTAACATATTTCTATCTTATCTGTGTTAAATGATTACACTTGACTGCATTTCACCTTTTACAACCTACCGTACGCGCCTTTTTTTTTCCAAGATAACAACTTAATTAGGAAAAAATGTAATTTGATATTTCAAATTTCCACTAATAATAACTCTATCTGTTACTTTTCCACACTTGAACCACTGAATAAGTTTCGGTAGAGGTTTTTACCAAGGAAACAGATTGCATCCTAAGAAAGGATACAGGCGAATCTTTGTTTCAAACATTTGAAAAGAATAGGAGCTGGGGATGAGAATGTGCTTCAGAAGTCTCTTATTTCTCTGGTAATGGATATAAAAGTGTAGTGCACATAGCCTGTTAACTCTTCTTTTTCTTCGAGAAACCCTGTTCACATTATCTAATCAGGTTTTTCCACATCCAGTCCATATCAATAATAATTATTCATACTGAAATCTGTAGCGTTTTAACTATCTACAACTGTCACGATTTGCTGCGATCACAGAATGACGTGACACCGTGACAGTTACTGACAGATGTAGCTACGAGCAGGAAGATACATGTTTTAATAAATATGAACACTCTGAGAAAAACTTTGTGGTTAGTCTAAAAAAAAAGTAGAATTGACAGTTCTTGCGCATCTCACATAAACGTAAGTAAGGACGACTTTGCCATCTTGTTTGTTTGTTAAATGGTGATGTTTAGATGCCGAATCTAGAGATTTCTAGGTTTTTACAATAACGATTCTCACATATGATGACTGCATGACGGTTTCTTTAAAACGTGAAGTGTTACAGCAACGCCATCTTTGAATGTTTTATATTCAAAGTTTCTATACATGTCAATACTTCCTTTTAACCTACCATGCTTTATGAATTTTAATAAGTCACTGCACAAGATATAAAGTAAATTAAGGTGCAAGTAATAACTAGTCATAATAAAAATTTGTACAGTTAGTGGATTAAATAATAAATCATTTCAACATCTTCAGCAACTCGAATAATATAAAATTTAAATGAAAAGTAGTTAGTCATATTGAAAAAAATGTTATTGACATCAATCAATGGGAGGATTTAATAGCGTTTAGAAAGAAATTGATGAATGTTTTTTAAAAAGAATTTGGTCTATAAGAGAAAACTTGTTAGAAAAATTTAAACGCTAACGAAATCTTATTGATGCTCGGCAAGTGTTGACCTACTGCAACCGTTAATTCAAAACAAACAAAATTGAAAGTAGAAATTTTTTTATTCTCATCAGTGAACTATCACCTCGATGACCTCGTATAGAAAGTTCTTAGCTTATAGTTCAGGTCAGGAAATTCTGAAAAAAAATGTCATAAGTAGAGGACCAAAAGAGCTTCCGGGAAAATTGCAGCTGGAACCAGGAACATGAATTCAAATTCAGTGGGTCAGAAATTTGACAGTGTTTGAAAAACTGGTCATCCATTTTCAATCCAAAGAGACATCTGTCATTAGACAACTTCCTCCATTCACACTCTCCCAACTTCTTAATTTAAATAAATTAGAAAGCATTACGGTACAAAACGTCTAATAAGTAGATGTCAAAGAGCTTCCAGAAAAACGGCAGATGTAATAGGAAAATGCATTCAAAGTCAGATACAGATTGGTCATGGCAAATGATGACATTTGACATCCATTACATCCATTTTTAATCCAAAGAGTCATTTGTAATTTCACAACTTCTTTTAAATAAATTATTGAAAAAAATGCCTCATAACTAGAGGACTGTAGAGCTTCCAAAACATTTCAGATGGATATAAGAACTTGATACACAGAGTGTTTCAGAAATTTGAAAAAATAATACATCCATTTTTAATTTCAAGAGACATCTGGATGGTAATAGGAATATTAATTCAAATTCAGATACAGATTGGTCATGGTAAATGCCAGACATTTGACAGTATTCAATAAATAAATACTTACATCCATTTTTAATCTTTCTTTACAGTCTCCCAATTCAAATAAATTAGAAAGGATTATTGTACAAAATTTCTCATAACTTAAGGATCAAAGAGCTCCCAGAAAAATTGCAGATGGTAAAAGGAAAATGAATTCAAATCAAAGTATAGAGTGGATCAGGGTAAATGTCAAACATTTTTAATCCAAAGAGAGATCATTTGACAACTTAAGCTCATTTTCCACGTTGCCTCAAATCGTAGCGACTTGCTGCTGGGACAAATCGCTGCAAGAAAAAGTACAATCAGCATATCGATAGTTTGTTGCTGCGATGCGACTCATCCAGGCATGGGGCAAACGTAACGTGTTGTCAACTTGATTGACAGTGACAGCAATGTTAGAGCGGAGCAGCCAATAGAAATTTTGGGTTGGTGAGACAAAATCCACCAGAAAAGTTACCAAGTTGCAGCGACTTCTCGCTCGAAGATAGAGCAAGCTCTAATTCATGCGACCAACGCGCCCAACGAAAAAAAACGCCAAGTTGCATGCAACTTGCAGCGTCAACTCGCACCGTGGAAAATGGACTTTACACTCTCCCAACTTCCTAATTTAAATAGAAATTAATGAGTTAGATTTTCAAACGTCCATATAGTTGTCGAAAATTTGAACGGATTCACCCTGAATAAACTTTCATTCATTCGAAAACATGCCATTTTGGCTTCATCATTCTGAAATTTTCTTCCTGCGCCTGATTAATAGATTATAATTTTATTTATATCAATTAAAATAATTCTGATTTACATGTATATAAATAGTCTAATTTACATCCGCCCTCCAGATATCACCCTCTACATGTTTATTGTGTATCCATCAGGTTCGCCGCAGTTACACCCTCTGACGTAATGTAACTAACCCTCACCCTAAGACCATGTTTCTTTTCAAATAAAATAAGTGCTAATTCAGTATTCCCTGTCCCTTATTTGAGCTTGCCCTCCGCCCCAATTAAATTATTAACGCAAAAAGCCTGCTTCCAGATATATTACCAGACGGAACAGTAAATTACACTGACACGGAACGCAGTCAATGGCCAATTTTTACCAATTTGGGGGTTGCTTTCATTCAAGATTTTATTAGTATTTTTTATTACCGAAGTTTGTGTTGTGAACATGTGAAGACAGACCGATTCTGATGAGTCAGTGACTGTCAATTCGACCGCATTTACGCAACAGTCATTACTAAATCAATACTAAATTCAATCATACAAAACTTCTTGCTAAATCCACGTAATTAAGTTGAACAAAATGTTCTGTGGAACAGTAGTGAGATCTACACAGATCTTGCAATAGCAATTCTAAAGAAGAATCTAAAGTGTTAGAAGACTAGCATTACTTTCATGACATTATAGAAGCTGTTGAGTTTCCAACAAAGCTGCAAGAGCTCCTGCTCTAGTTATATACATTGGCTGAGGAATCAGCACCTCGCTCATTGGAATGATCTGCAGGGTCCTAGACAATCCAAACTTCTACTGAAGGGATGGACTGATGGACACGCCAGGGCAGCCACTGAACTACCAAGGAGTAGGCTAAGGAAGATAGCAGGACTCCTAACAGGGCACTGCTGTATGAGGAAGCACCTCTACAATCTAGGAGTAGAGGAAAGTTCCCTATGTAGGGGATGCGGCATGACTGATGAAACGTCAGTTCATGTTCTCTTAGAGTGTCCACACTGGGCTGTATTACGCAGGCGAATCTTCGGAGTCACTGTCATGGCTCCTGGAGACACAAGCAGGCATCCACTGAAAAAGGTTGTGGCCTTTATTGAAGGGCTCGGCTTCATGGATGACTAGGTAGCAGGAATGGCACAATGGGCCCGCCAGTGGCCTCAGTGTCGGAACCTTGGCTTGAGTTGTCCAGGACAAGGCTCGCCTGCACATTTAGTAGTAGTAGTAGTATATACTTTGGCAAGTTTATTTGAAACCGTGAAAGGAATGCAGTCGAAAACATTCGATATTGCCACGTTTAACTATGAAAAAGCTAAAGTGCTATGTATGTAGTGATAATAATTAGAAAAGGGACTTTTTATTATAAACAATATGATTGAACGTCAATTCTTTATTTATGCTTTATTTATCATAGATAATGTTAACAATAAAAATACATATTCAATAAACGGATGATAAGTATATAAATATATAAGATGTAAACATAACATATAAATAGAAATAGAAATGTACAATAAGTAATATAAGTAAAATAGTATAAACAAATAAACAAACAAACTGTACCATAAATAAACAGAAATATGTATAAAG
This sequence comes from Galerucella tenella, assembly GCA_910591685.1. Taxonomy (NCBI): domain Eukaryota; kingdom Metazoa; phylum Arthropoda; class Insecta; order Coleoptera; family Chrysomelidae; genus Galerucella; species Galerucella tenella. Next base: position 9,817 of record CAJUYH010003875.1, on the reverse strand, counting down.
TAACCCCAAAATAATGTAAAGTATAATACTAGTGAAATATGAATTAAAACATGCACAAAATAAAAAGAAATGTATATTATTAAAAATAAATATGAATATGAATATGAATATATAAATATGTAAATATGAACCACTAGATTTCTGTAGTATTACTGTTAATGTATAAAATCAATAATTTTTTAAATATTTTTACATTTTGACTTACTTTTATGTACTGTGGTAAGTTATTAAATTGTACAACACCTTTGTGGAATAAATTTTTCATTGAACTTCCTTTAATGGTTGTTTTCACATAAAAATTGATTGAATTTGATGATCTTGTGTTTTTATCATGTATCTGTAAGATTGGCACTAGTTTACTATGTACTATTACTGTAATGTGCTTGTTTCCTTCGATTTTTTCTATTAACATTATTTTTTCAATTTATGAATATTAAAAGATGAGCACTTTTCCAAATTTGTTATGGGCTTCTTCAAGCTCTGGCAGCGTTGTACGAAAACCATAATTACCAACACCCTCCGAATTACCTAATTGGTGATTTCTATAGATAGCTGACTATTTATTGGCAAGCGCGTGCGTGTGTTCTTCCCTCTCACTTCGTCAATTGACTAATATTGATTTATTCAGTGGCGTTGGCATTGTCAGTGACCTTTGTATGTTCAGTTTTACTTGGTAAAATAGGTACCGTACGCCATTTGTAAGTTTATGACAGATATGCTCCATGTTTCCTCGCCTCTTACCGATGCCCCGTAGCTTTAGATCTAATTCAATTGTAATGCTAAGATTGTTTTTTTTCTGTATTTTTATGTTCCAAATATTTATATTGATATAAAGATATTTTTAATTTCTTCCGGTACACCACCAAATTGTCAACCATATTGTTTGTTCATGTCTCGTGTAAGCAACATTATCAACGATTTACGACTTTTTGAAAACTGATATAATAACCAACTGACGTGTGAAACTTTCGAAACAAAGGCTCGATTTTCACTATTAGCATCCATATCTGCCAATGTTTATTAAACAATTTATTTATCTTACACTGTATAACATCAACCTGTATCCTATAAAGGGGTTAATAGCTTACCTAACATAAGTAAACATCGCCAGCTTTTTTATTATCTTGGCGTCTTTGTTGCTGTTACTAAAATATAGCGCTGAAAGTCGTTGACGTATAAGAGGGCGTTAAGAGCTAGTAAATCAAAAGATAAATGATTGCGCTACTCACGTATAGGTATATATATGTGTATAAATCTAGTCGATTGTGCACCGTTCCTAATTGTAGACCACCATGAAGGCAAATCTTCGCGAGAAACATTTTTCTATAAGAATGTACTTGGTAGACTTTACTTTTTGCAACTGTGCTTAAAAAGCTCACGCACACCTAAATAGATATAATGGAAGCGTCTCCAGTTTTGCTTTTCTTTAGGGTATTCCAATACTACAATATTCCAACTTTTCAATAGTCTAATTAGCCAAACGTTACACCCATGCTCAATCCCTTAAGAGATGGGATGGAATCAAAGGATGCAGACTTGCCAGGATCACCCTGGGCGACCCTGGGAAGCTGGCGTCGAAGAAATATTTAGCGATGACCAGGAAAAACCTACGTTTAACAGTTGGATTTCTGACTGGCCACTGTCAACTAAGGAAACACCTCCATACTATGGGGCTAGTGGACACACCTCTATGCAGGATGTGTGAACAGGAAAATGAAACTGTCAGGCATGTCTTATACGAGTGTCCAGAGTAATCGTCAATAAGAGAGTGTGTACTCGGTGAGTCTTGGCCTACACCAGCCGATTTAAAGGAGATGTCTCCTACTAACCTGTCCACCTTCCTGGGAAGGACAGGATGGACGATTACCTAGAAGGACAACTCCTCGGGAGGATGTAAAATGGGTCATATGTGGCCTAAGTGCTGTGAGCCTACACTCATCCTCCCTACTTTACAGATAGTCTAACTTTATTTCTCTTCTTTGCTTTGCTCATATTTGCTTCCTTTGTTGTCATTGTTCTACTTCTAGTTCTTTTCGTATATCTTTCTTATGTATTTTGTCCATTTTTCTTCTACTGGCATAGAGCATAGAAAAACCTAACTTTTTGTGGATAGTTTGGAACTCCAGAAGAAATTAGGAATCTTGATTTAAATAAAGTAGTGATAGACTGTAAAAAGATTATTTCTCTATTAATTCTCGCTGCCATCGGGACATTCTGTATCTATCTAAACGAAATATACCCTTTTAATGTTAGCACTTGTTCATATCAAGTAAGTCTCAACATTTTATAATTCTGGACAGGATCGAAAATTATGCTTTCAAGTACCGACAATTTGACCATGCCTTAATAACTGGTTTCGAGCTGTTGTAATAAATTTGAACTGGTTATTAAATTTGCCGAACTGTTTGATTGCTTTTAGCATATTAATACAGGGAGATCAAGTTAAATGAAAATGAAGACTTTAATACCAAGTTTACTGACAGCAAATATTGATGTATCTTGTGGTAAGAGCTTCAAGCGTTTCCTTATTTAACTATGCAGTACCTATTGCATATGTAGTGGCAAAAGGTTGGTAAATGTCCCATCCAAGAGATCTACCTGTTGGTTGAAGGATCATCAGCGCTTCAACAACCAGTGGTCTCCAAACTGGTTAATATCTCTTTGAATCGTGACGATTTTGTGAGGTGATCGCTTACAATAGAATGACTAGCAATTCTTCCTTCCAATGGCTTAGCCAGGATTTATAACAGGGGGGAGATCAAACCATGCATGGTCCATGGTCGCACAAAATGTAAAAGTTTAGGATAAAAAGAAAAGGCAAGTGAGAACGAAACTTTGAGATTTTAGTTATACTTAAATTAAACTAATAACATTTTTCTTGCGATTGAACTAAATTTATCCAAAACTTTCTTCACTATACAGTCTTGATTTTCCTTCAAAAATTTTCGATGGGCACTCATCAAACACAACCCAGTGAGTCTGTCATCACCCATTGTACTCCTGAGCCAGGTTTTCACCCTTCGTAGCAAACGATCTTTCCACGGTTCAGTAGTGGATGGGAAAGCACTTAATATTAGCAGTGTGTGCCTTGTTGCAGGGAAAAAAAACATTAACTTTCTCCAAAAGTGCAGCGACTTCAATGTCATTCAATTTCTCTTCTGCTATATTCTTTTTCTTCCTCATATTGCACGACAAATCTAATTCTGCAGAGAAATCACCCACCTTATAAAATTCCATGAAAGATTCTGCATTATTTTTTGAATTTTTGAAGTCATTTTGAACATGCTTGAAGAATGAAGATGAGTTAATACAAAAGCAGGTGTAGTTTCGTTGGAGAATCTAACATCAAAAGACGAAGTTAAAGAATCAAGATAGAGGATGATTATTGACCGCTTACTGCATTCAACTGCAGACTCAGGTGGTGGATTACTTCTGTGTACTTGCTTTTGAGTTACTCGTGGTACTGACAACTCATCCCCTACTTTCTCTACGATATCAAGTGATTTTTTAAATAAATCATAAGAAACATTTTCGACATCTTGTCGATCTTCTTTGATTACACTCTAATATCATCCATATGTTTCTCCATCATAACCAAATCCATACTTTCACCTTGTAAAACGTTTACAACGTGTTCCAAAATTGCAGAGTATTTTGCAATTATGTCTAAGCCTAAGATTGGTTTAGTAGCTGCATATATCGGCTATAGATGTTTTATAAATCTAACAATAGGTAGGCAGATTTTCTTGTTGCATAGTTTCCTTCGACAGATGGATGTTCTAGTGCTTTAACAATGTCAGTTAAGCTTTTTGAAAATTTTTGCATGCTCTTATATTTTTCCGACCATCTGGTCTCACAGAGCCTTGAAAGATTTGGAACCGATTTCATACGGGCTGGCGGTTCGCGGAAGAAGTTTATTGTGTCTTTAACCGTTACAATTGTGTTTCTTATTTCTGGTAGCTTGCTACTATCATTGACCACAAGATTTAGTCTGTAGATGGATCAATGGAATTTTTTGTTTATCAAAATTTAAAAATTATTTAATTTATTTTTGCATCCAGGGGGTACAGCTGCCCCTCCCTGCCCTTCGCTGGCCTGGCTACGCCCATGCTTCATTCATCTTCTTCTACGTGAAATATGCAGTCTAGTATAGTATTTGCTAAAGAACCATAACATTAAATATGCTTCGGACGATACATTGTATATTATTAAAGAATGATTTCTAAACAATGTCCCGTTTCTGCACCTAATACTTTTAAACATTTATTAATTCTGTTTAGATAATTCATTCCTTCTGCGGAATAACATCTGTTCTTCACTATGTTGAAAGTCATTTAATTTATCTAATTGCTCTCTATGATTTGTCACATTTATGCCGACAAAACATCCGGGCACAACATTACTCAGAACCATTCTAAAAGGCGTGCAAAAATAAACCCTTTTTGTCGGTGACATTATAAAATACGACGGTAAATTTTAATTTTTTATTTTTCAAGATTAATTCTCGATTTGTTCCAAATTTAGAAGAACGTTTTAGTTTTAAAGTGTATTTTGACGGCGACATATTTACCGACAAACTGATTTTGACGTATTCTACGTGTACATTATGTTTATTAAAAGACTCTATCGGCTACTTTAGTACTAATTTTTCAATCTAACAAAAATTTAAAGGAATGATTCAGAATATACCTAAACTGCAAGCCACTGTTTATAGATTGATTTTATGAGGTGGCTTTTCACGACCTTTTCAGATCTATTGTGATCCTCTAAACTCTAGATTACATTCTCCAGCCTGATTCTTTAAAAAAATCTATTAGTGTGGAGACTGAACCTTTCATATAGCTCTCGGCCAAAGGCTTTTCTTCGTCTAATGCAAAAAACCGCACATTTGCCAGGCTATCGCAATGACATAGAATGTGTTCTGCCGTTTCTTCTTCTAGGTGACAAAACCTGCACATATCTTCGTTTGTCAATTCCATCAGCTTTAAATGTCTATTGAGCTTATAATGCCCCGTTATCAGACCCACTACAGCTTTGAACGTTTTCCTATCTTTGGCTATCAGATCTGCTGTAAATTTTGGCGAGTGTTCTACTGTTTCGCTTGCCTCTGTCCTGGTGAGTTCCTCCACAATTTCCCAGGTTATTCTGTAACGTTTTTATTTTCTCATCTTTTGCCCCGTTAAATAAATTAATTATTTACGAATAATTTCTATCTAGCACCTACGGACCTGTCGTAATATCTTTCCTTGGAAGGTTAGGACAAATGTTTCGTATACGGTAATTCCGATAGCCAAGAAAAATTAATAAAAGTATCCCGACAAAGAATTAAGGTCCAATGCGCTACGACTCTAATTTCCGGTTTCCAAAAGTAGTTTATATCGGCTATAGATATTTTATAAATCTAACAATGGGTTTTTCCCGAGAGTCTCAATAAACGTCTTAACATAATAAAAGTTATGACAGCAATCGCTTTTTGTGGGTATTCCCTAGGATTATAGTTCTTGTAATATTTTTTCGTGGGGAAAGGGATCCTAAAGGTTACCTCCAGCCGAATCTCGTCAGAGAGTGAATTCAGCGTTAAGTCTGCGTTATGTGATGAGGAAGATTGGTTCAATCTTCCGAGCTCACCCATAATGTATCGTGTTGTCCTTCCGTATCGTTTATATTTTTAGTTTTCCGCTGATTATCGTGATAGTTTCGTAACTTTAGCAGCGTCCGAGAATCGTATCTACCGTATCGCTCGTACAGTTTTCCGCTAATTATCGTGATAGTTTCGTAACGTTAGCAACGTCCGAGAATCGTATCTACCGTATCGCTCGTACAGTTTTCCGCTGCTTATCGTGATAGTTTCGTAAGGTTAGCAACGTCCCGAGAATCGTATGCCGTATCTACCGTATCGCTCGTACAGTTTTCCGCTGATTATCGTGATAGTTTTGTAACGTTAGCAACTTCCCGAGAATCGTATACCGCATCTACCGTATCGTTCGTACATATTTACCGTTCAGTGATATCGCAGTTTTTGAAATTTTTCCTGCAAATTAAAATTTCTAGCGCCCTTTTATAGATTTCTCCTTTAATTAACTCCCATCAAATATATCCACGACCCTTAGCTCTCCAAACAAACCCACGAGTGCCGTCCGCGTGCGTCCAACTGTTTATCGTCCCTATCGTCCCGATTCAGCACCATTTTTTTTGTCCTTCCAGTAAACTCTGTACCGAACAGTTGTGACGTAACAAGGGTTCCGGCCCAACGAATGGCATTGATGAGCCTTTCCCTAATCATGCTCTCCACTACCCCACTTACCTCCATCCATTCCTCATCGCATCTCAACATTATCTCCACCATGTTTTCCCCTCCCCTAGTTTATTTTCCAAATTCCTCGTTCCTCCAGCACCTAAGCACATGTCCCACATCATCCCTCACTTCACTGCTCTCGCATACTCCAGTCTCTTTTTTCCCAAACCTGTGAAGGTAATCCACTCTCGATCCATGTCCAGGGAGCACCTGCGTCAAGAAGTAGTTCACCTCCCCGAATTTCCGATCTCTCCTGCTCCCAATCGCTCCTTTTAGCGCACCCTCACACTCATCCCACCTTCTCTCCATTTCCTCCTCCATCCATTCCTGTACTCCCTCTGTGGTCGCACCACTCTAGCGTTTCTGTCTTGCTCTAGCCATCACGTCCAATGGATAGGACCTTGACAGCGCCGCTACTGCCAGTCCACCCACTGTCCTGTATCCCGGCACCAGCAGTAGCTTGTCTAAAGAAACTGTTGATTCCTGAATCCGCGAAGGTTGGATTCCTCCCAGCAGTCAGGACTATTAAACGGTATTGAGCTTGTATTGTGGCTCGTTCTCAACCTCCTTATGTATACTCTGCTTTCCCAGTTACAACATGTTGCTGATGACGCTTTGAGATAGATTTAAAAGCGTAGCGACGTCTTGCTGAGATACTAATTGCTATAGTTGTAGAGGCATAACTTTAACGTAATAAGACGAATTATTAATTTATTACGGCTAACAATCTGAACGTATTTAATGAAGAAAATAAACCAACTTTTGTTAACTCAAACAGAAAGGAGGTTATTGATATCACGATTGGCACTCATTACATAAGTAACTTCGTGAGTAATTGGCATGTGTCCGAGGAAGAAAGTTTTTCTGACCACAGACACATATATTTTCAAATCTCGGGAACCGAACCGAAAATATAATACTGCCGTAACCCGCGAGAAACGAACTGGGAAGCATATAATGCAGAACTAGTTAACAGTTTAGACCGAACGATAGTAAAAATGCGAAACACAACAGACCTAGAGTTAGCAGCAGACCTAACACAGGAAGCAATTATCTCAGCGTTTGAAAACAACTGCCCAACGGTGAGGAAGATATCCAACAGGAATGTGCCCTGGTGGACAAATGAACTTGCCGAAAAACGGAGACAGTTGAGAAATAAGTTTAATAGAACTAAAGAAAATTCAGAAGAATGGACGGATTATAAGAGGGCCCTAACTGAATACAACAAACTGGTAAGGAAAGTCAAGAGAGACTCCTGGAGGAGGCACTGTGAGGAGATAGAACAGACTCACGAGTGTGCCAGACTGCAGAAGATTCTCTCCAAGGACCCTAATCAGACTATACACGTTATCAAAAAAGATAACGGACAATACACTGGAAATGGGAAAGAAACCATGGAACAGGTACTTAAGGTACACTTCCCTGGATCAATACCCACCATGCCACCGCAGAACTATCCAGCGACAGAACTGGATCGACCACGATAGGCATCCAGGATAGACTTGCAAACAGCGAAGGCAGTGGTAGATGCGGAAATAACAAAATGGGCTATTAACAGCTCCAAACCATATAAATCACCGAGACCAGACGGGATTTATCCTATCCTACTCCAAAAAGGAGGCAACACACTGCACTACAGGGTAAGTGAATTGCTCATAGCTAGCTCTAGGGCATATTCCAAGAACCTGGCAACGCATCAGAGCTACATTTATACCAAAACCTGGAAAATCTGGACAGGACACGGCTAAAGCTCTGAGACCAATCAGTCTGTCATTTTTGCTGAAGACTCTTGAGAAACTTCTCGACAGACATATCAGAGACGGTATACTGGTTACAAGCTACAAGACCAATACACCGAGATCAATATGCATACAGAGAGGAAAAATCAACCAAAACAGCATTACATCAACTCATAAAAAGGGCTGAATACGTGCTAGAAAACAAAGAGGTATTGCTCGCAGCCTTTCTTGATATAGAAGGAGCTTTTGACAACACCTCCTATGAATCTATAGCTAATGCGACGAGGAATTCTGGGATCGATGCCACGAGCTGCAGGTGGATAGATTGCATGCTCAGAAGCAGGCTCATAGAATCAACTCTGATGCAACCAGGGGTTTTCCGCAGGGGGGAGTACTACTCCTACAACCAACCAGCAAAGAACCTGTATGAGCTAATACAGGGAACGGATTGGCTGAATAGGTTGTAGTCAGAACACTAGCAGTATCCACAATAAGCCCAGGAGGCTGAGGTGGTACCGGCGAAGAGACGGCTCCTTTGGAAAAAAAAAATTTATTCTACTCTTTGAAAAGTGATTATCAAATTTGTAAGGATTTATAATAGTATTATCTTGATTTATTATATTTTATTAAAAGTAGTTTATCAGATCAAAAACCCCGTCGGCCCTAAATATGTTTTATTGACCAGTAAAATGTCTTTAACATTTCGAAGGTACGTACGCCAACTATATCGAGAATTACAAACATCTTAAATTTAAGACGCTGTATGATTCCTAAGATCCGAGATTATATATAAATAATGTCGACTGGCAAAGAATGAGCAAAAGAAAAGTGGACATAGTCTAAGGGTGTATTGTGGGGATCGTTACTTTTTACGACGATCGTAAAATGTAAAGGAAATAATTCGAAATCCCAATATCCCTCGAACGATTTCTGTAACAAAACCGTGGACAATGGCATTCCTTCCGGTACAAATCTTATATTGAAATGTTATATATTTTCCAAAGGCGTTGCCGGAAGAACTTATTATGGACAAATAAATAAATTTTAAAACATTCGTTATTAGGTATTGTCCTTTAATGGTGTGACATGTTTATTATAAATTTAATTAATATTATAATGACACAGCAATTTTAATAATTCATTATCCAACCAGTTGTTTATCCATAAGGAAATCATTTAAAAATACGGGGTGTGGTTGAAAATTTTACAAGAAACAATTTGTCTACAATTTTCTCTATATTTATTATAAATATAGTGGAGCAAGGTTTTAGTAAATTAACATTTCGTCAAAACTACTACCAAGTTAAAGCTACTATATTCAGAATTAAAAATATACCTAATTGTCTAAGTCACTTGAATTATTAGTGACATTAATAGTAAAAACACAAATTTGAAAGAAAATAATCATGCACTTAAAATGTTCAATAATACAATAAAAATATATTTTTCTACAATCACATTGAAAAGTAGGCTTTTTCGCTTGACATTTACAACGAAAAGTTGACGGTTCTTGAGAAGAGTTACTTTACGCTCGCCGAGCGTAAAAAATTCCAAAACGCTCGTCGCCCACAACAGCCGATACTACAATAGCTATTTGTGTATTAAGAGCGGAAAGTGATACTTTGCCGCTTGAGGCAGAGAGAGAGTTGCAATCTGCCGAAAGCGGCAACGCACTTTCTGCTCGAATTGCACACAAGATTTTTTCTACTATCACCTTATTTTTAAACAAATAATTAAAAAAAACATGAAAAGTACACTTTATTAGAATGTGATGTTGAAAACA
>CAJUYH010003874.1:0-29909 GCA_910591685.1 Galerucella tenella | reverse complement strand
ATTAATTGTGCGGAAGCAATCCAGGTAGCAATTATCAAAAGGTAACAATAACCACATAAAAATGGGTCCAAAACAAGAAAAAAAGAATAGTATTGTATACAAAAACTGATAATACTTGCGCAATGCGGCAGTGCATCTTGGTTTAGCTTTGGTTCGTTGCTTTCAACATTTTGGTTTTGGATTTATAATACAAAATTGTTCCTGATATTTCGATTTTCAATATGGCAGGTATGGATATAAATTTTATTCGCTATGTGCGTACCTACTGTCGCCCCCTTGCGGCTTAAAAACGCAAGTTACGGCGGAGGCATTTACTCGTAAAGCTTATGGAAGCAACAATTATTATAAAGATAGGGAGCCTTTTAACTTTTACAATGTAAATAATTTGAAAATATAAGTGCCTAATGACATAATGTTCAGTATTTTATAAGCGACTGGGTAAGTAATCGTTTTTAAAATGTATTTTTTTATGTTAAGTGTAGCTTTGTAGGTTAGAATCAACGGAGATAAACGTTGCCTAAAATCATTAATAAAAATCGATTATTCCATTTGACATTCCAAGTGACATGAGCTGCTTCTTTATATGTGTATCGATTGCACACAAATGTTCTTGATGATTTATCTGATGATTTATAATAAATGTATTTATTAAAAAATAAACAAACTACATAAAATTGATGGAGAAAACATGACCTACAGAATACTGTATCAGTGTACACTGTATTTTGAAGTGAGGTTAAGACACCCACTTTACTCTTTTTACAGCTGCAATGCATTTTTTCCTTTCTACCAACTTGTGTTGCGCAGTAGGAAACTTGTAATATTCCACATCAAGGTTATTCCATCCTGTATTTTCACAATTAACAACACAACAACTGTCGTGCCACATTTTTCCCTTTATTTACATACAATATACCACATCAGTCTCCGACCGAATTGCGGAAATTCACCACTGCGCGCGCTGCGATAGTTTCGCCTATCCCCTCCAACGGTCGACACACAGCGAATAGTGATATTCTTTTTGAATATCAAGCTTTTTTGAAATCTTTATCTTTCACTTTTTTAAATTCAAAATAACCTCTTTATTTTTGAATACTCTTGTCCTTGTGATATGTCGAAAGCTTTTTTTGTATACAGGGCGGTTAACAAAATTGGTTCAAGTTCAAAAATGTTTAATATCTTCATTTTTTCGAACGTTACAATTATATTTTCTTTCTTTTACTCAATTCTGAGGCCGGAAATAAGGGCAGCTTATGTTTTTTTCCCTATACCCAATTTTAAGCGTTTTTGATATATTAGCATGTATTTAAAAATCTTACTTATTTCAGCCTTATGCGTGTAGGCCGTGTTATCTATTATTTTATTTCAGCAGTCTATTCACCTGTCATTATTGAATAGTATAAAGTTTCAATATTTGAAGTCAATCGCATCGTACAAGATATGGCTCGAGTGGAAGATAGAGATAGAGTACACGCATATTTCATATTTTGCTCAGATATTAATTTGTAATTGTAAAGTTGATATCAAAAATAACTAATAATAGGAAATAAACCAGTTTCCATTGGAAATTACTCTCAAATTTTGTAATAAAATTCAAATTTCAATGCACTTTCCGACCACCACCCGAGGATTTCCGAACGCTTCCGATAATACGTGTAATGTCATACCATTTGTTTACTTTTGTCAATATGGGCAGTATTGCATCAGGTTCTGTGTAGTTTTGTGTTCATATTGTATTTTAATTAACTATTAATTGCTTCATCGACGTAAACATATCATTTATATGTTTGTGAGACCATTACGTGTTATTTCCGAGGACATTTTAAAACTTCCAGAAGAAAATATTTAATTCACTATTTCTGTGTTCAGTGACGATTCTTTCATATTTTGTGAGTAAAGATATGGCTAGGGAAGGTTTTGTAAAAGCACAAACTGATAATTTGCCCAAAGTAGACTCATTTATGCTGCTTGAATTTATGAAGTCAAAAATCTGCATCAATGCAAAGGAAATAAAAGGAGTTGAGGCATTATCGTGAGTACGATTTAAACTATGTATTATACAAATTGCGAAAAAGCTTATCGAACCTTCCTGATTACACAAGTACGACAAGGAAAATATGAGAATAGCAGCTTGAAAGAGAGAGAAAGAATAATTGTGCGCGCGCATCGAGGCGTACTGACAACTGGATATATTACAAGTGCTTGGAAAACCAGAAAAGGATTATTCCCAGTCAAGGTCCTTCAGGCCAACAACTTTGTCTTTTTTCATGGTGAAGATATGGTGAAGCTTAATAAAAAGTATGTTAGGGAGTTTCTCATTGAAAGGCCACTACCTATCAACCAGGGAAATCCTGTGGAATAACCTCAGACCAACTGGCATGGGAAACGGTGAAGAAATGGCGTAGCAGTGAATGACTAGGGGTGAATTCTGCCTAAACTGTGCTCATTCCTTTCACTAGGAAAATCATATTTGAGAGACCAAAGCTACCAAGCCTTTTCAAAGTGCAGCTGTATCTGCCAGGAAGTCAAGCAGCTTACGACGTTGATGTTCTGGCTTCAGTCAAAGTTGCTGTGGTAGATGATTGATGCAGAGAATAAATTAAGTCCGGAACAGCTAATCATGGTCCACCACCTAGTCTCTAAGGCACGTGAATTTTGCAGAATGCATTAACAAACTAGGCTTTCTGGTTATGAAATGCGAAGATCGCACCAGGAGAGTCTAGACTTGGTGCAAAGGGCTAGGCAGGGTAACGGTAGGAAAAAGAAATTGGCCCTGCTTGTGTTCTTCGACGTGGGGAACGCGTTCAACAGTGTCAGTAAACGGGCGGTGTTGAGCGCGTTGACAAAGCTTCGAGTAGGAGAGGGGCTAGTTAATCTTGTAGAGAACTACCTGACGGGGCGTGCGATAGTGGACACTAGGGGGAGAAGGTATGGGACGGAGATTGGAGTGCCCCAGGGCTTGGTTCTGGGACCGACGTTTTGGAAGTGTGTGTTTGATGAAGTTTGTGGGATAGCATGTGAAGAGGGATGTGAGATTGCGGTGTATGCAGACGATGTGTGTCTGGTATGTAAGGCAAAGGAAGAGGTGGAGATAGAAAGAAAGGCGGAGAGAATGTGTAGGAAGATTGTGGAGAAGAGAGAGCGGTGTGGACTGGAAGTGGCTGAGGATAAGACGGTGGGACTACTGGTGAAGGGGAGGAGCAAGGCAAGGGAGGTGGGGGTGATGGTGAAGGGAAAGAAAATTCGGATGGAGGAAGCGGTGAAATATCTGGGGGTGTAGTTGGATAGCCAATTATCCTTCAAAACCCATATGTTGAAGGCTGCACAGAAGGCAGAAGTAAGGGCAGCATGGCTGGAAGATTGATGAGTAATGTGAAAGGACCGGGAGAATGGAAGAGGAGGATGATTGGTAGGACGGTAGAGCAGAGTATGCTGTATGGCGCGGAAGTGTGGGGTGAGGAAGCAGGGGTGAATGCGAGGGTTAGACCACTCCTGCGGGAGCAGAGAGGAATACTTCTGAGGGTGGTGCAGGCGTACAGGACAGTGGGTGGACTGGCAGCAGCAGTGCTGTCACGGTCCTATCCATTGGACTTGATGGCTAGAGGAAGACAGAAACGCTGGAGGGGTGCGGAGAGAAAGGAAGTACATGGATGGATGGATGAGGAAATGGAGAGAAGGTGGGATGAGTATGAGGGTGCGCTAAAATGAGCGATTGGGAGCAGGAGAAATTGGGTGGACCGGAAATTCGGAGAGGTGAACTACTTCTTGACGCAGGTTCTCACAGGGCATGGGTCGAGAGTGGGTTACCTCCACAAGATTGGGAAAAGAGAAACTGGAGTGTGCGAGAGATGTGAAGTGGAGGATGATGTGGGACATGTGTTTAGATGTTGGAAGAACGAGGAAGTTTTGGAGAAGTGAAAAACTAAACTGGGAAAGGCGGTGTATTGGGAAAATATGGTGGAGAATGTGTTGAGGGGCGAGGAGGAATGGATGGAGATAAGTGGCGCAGTAGAGAGCATGATAAGGGAAAGGAAAGGACTTGTTATAGCATAAGGGAGGTGGGAGTGATAGAAGGAAGAAGATGAGGGAGAGTGTGTGAGGGACCGCAGCCCGTCTTAAAGTATGCTAGGGTAGTGATTCCAAGGCGGGACTAGCGGCGAGTTGAAGGTGGGTTTGGTTGTTAGGCATCCGCTTCGCGTCGTTCGGGTCAACTGCGGTCTCGTGCGGGAAAGTATCACTTTCCGCACTTGTTAGGAAAATAACTATTCCATTTATCACGAGATTGATGAATTAAATAAATATCAACAAGACATAAATTTTTTTTATTAAAATTATTATATCTAGAAGTATAGGACTTGGATATAGTTAAAATAATACCCTTCTTGGTGTGCGTCATCGATTGTGACGTATATCCGGGTTTTCGGCATGTCGTTCATTTTATTTGCTATTTTGACACATAGCTATCCTTAAATTTGATAAATAAGATCATCAGTATTGTATTTAGCCAAATTCGAAAAGGCTATGCAATTAATAATTACCAGCTTCTTTTTCTAACTGAAAATACTTGAGAACTTTCAAAATACTGATGTTTTTCCGTGTATTCATGCATATTTTTGTATTATTCATAGGAATAAAACAATAAGATTAATATTTACGTTTCATAAATAATAATTGACCGTAAACAACAAAGTACAGACCTGTCAAGAACTGTCAGTGTGACAGTAGAAAAAGACGTAAGACTTATTTCCGCTACGAAAGTAACGCCTTCATAGTATTTTAATCTCTCGATTGATAGGTTTCGCTGGCGCGTAATCTAAACATCAACCAATCAAATTTTTGTAAGTCAAAGATTAGGGTTAATGTTTGTAAAACATTCAAACGGTTCATTATTGTGATATTTTGATTAGGATTAATCACAGACCTGCCTTTTTTTCCATTTCTTCCTACGTAATGTGATAGAAGGAGATTAACAATCGATGACGCACACCAAAAAGGGTATTATTTCAACTATATAAATAATATTGCTGATTGAATTAGTAATTCAAAAAGTTAAAAATATACAGTTTCCGGTATAACCAGAAGTCACCAAAAGCAAGGCATATTTTCATTAGATTTTTATTTCAACCTGCTTTGTGAAAATGCCTCATTTGCCATTGAAAAAAATGATACTGTATAAGAATGAATATATTGTATTGATTCTCATATTTGTTTAATTTATATTCTGTAATTATATATTGTTACGCGAGCTGCTGCATTAATGTGCTCAATTAGTGCCCCCAGTGAAATTCCCATATGATACGACTATGGCTCCTCCGCCTTATTTTCGAGAGTTTTCTGGAATACGTAACATCTAGAAAAACCCAGCGCATCCACCAGAACTTCGAGAGGTTTCTAGAACTACATTCGTGCGAGTATAAATAGGCGACAAGCATCGCAGTGAGTTAGTTAGTCAGTTAGTGTTGAGACTGAAAGAAAGCAATCGCGCCTCGATGAAGTGACTCTCATATAAATTATAGTTAGTGTGTGTTTAGTGTGATATATAAATTATTAAATAAGGACTGTATTTGAATATAAATCTGTAAATATAAATTAATTGTAAATATAAATTAGAATAAACGTTACATTGGTGTCAGAAGTGGGATTAAAAAAGAAATATACAGGAAGATGGCGGAGAAACTTTGTGAATTAAAAGTTTCAGAGCTTCGAAGAGAGTTGGAGGATTACGAATTGGACACAAGTGGGGCCAAGTCAGCGTTAGTGGAACGACTGAAGGATGCTATGATAAACAATGGATTGGACCCGGAAACGTTTGAATTTACCGACGAAGCGTCCGCCTCTATAACCTCTTCCATAAAAAACGAGATTTCGTCCATGGAAAGTAAACTTTCGGCGGACATAGGAAATAAAATGTCGGACATGGAAAATAAAATTTCGACGGATATAAAAAACGAAATTTCATCCATGGAAAATAAAATTTCGACGGATATGGAAAACAAAATGTCTGATATAAAAAAACGAAATTTCGTCCATGGAAAGTAAACTTTCGGTGGACATAGAAAATAAAATGACGGACATGAAAAATGGAATGACATCTATGAAGACTGATATTTCTGACGTGGAAGAAAAGATTGAAAAAATGGAGCAGGAAATGAAACAAAAAATCAAAGGAATCGGAAGGAAGACGAGTAATAACCCGGATATTACAACTAGGCAAGCCCCGAACAACGACGAACTGGCAGAGAAAGTAGAGTTGAAACCGAAAAGGGAAAACGATATTAACAGCCGAGTGAAACTGCCAACATTCGATGGTAAAACGTCATGGCCGAACTATCTTAAGCAATTCGAAGCGGCATCAAAGGCAAACAACTGTAGTGAGAAAGAAAAAGCGTTGAATTTAACTCTTGCCCTTAGAGGAGACGCCATGGATATCCTCCAGACCATTCCAGTGGAAGAGACCGAAGATTTTGAACCACTCAAAAAGCGATTGAACATGAGATATGGCCTGGAACACTTGGAGCATCTGTACCAGTCGCAGCTGGAAAACCGCAAACAAAAACGCGACGAAACTCTGCAGGAATTCGAAGCAGACATTGCGAGGTTGGTGCGGTTTGCCTATCCATCGGCACCGGAGAATGTCACGGAATGTTTAGGGGTACAGACATTCATCGACGGAGTTCGTGACCATGAAATGCAGATAACTCTACGCTTGGCTCGGCACTGGTTGACGTACTCTCTGCAGCCTTGGAGTACGGAGCAGCTACACAGGCTTCCGGAGTATACGGCAAGGTGAGGGCTGTAGCAGACGAAAAAGTGGAGAACAAGCTTGACCAGATTGTCAACATGATGAAAAGCATCTTAAATGGAAAATCGGAAGCTGTGAGATGTTGGAATTGTGGAGAAATGGGACATGTACGCAGTTCGTGCAAGCGACCGAGAACTGCTACAAATAGAAGACCATGCCCAGCAGAGTGCTCTCACTGCACCAAAACAGAAGCTAAGGAAGCTGCCATTCGAAGAACCACGCTGACCAGCGACGAATGGACACCGAAAAAGTTGGAAGAGGAACAAGAGAACGATCCCGACTTGAAGAAAATCCGACATTGGAAAAAGGAAAACTGTCGACCTACTTGGCAGGAGATTTCAAGGTACTCGCCAACGATGAAATCGTATTGGGCCCAGTGGGACTCGCTGGTTCTGGAAAACGGTTTGCTACAGCGAGTAATCGAGAACGATGGAGGTTCCGGAAGTAGAAGACAGTTGGTGATTCCAAGAACAAGGGTAGCAGCAGTACTGCGGAAATTACACGACAGTCCGTCAGGAGGACATCTAGGTGTGAAGAAGACCCTCCAGAAAGTGCGAGAACGGTTTTATTGGATGCACAGCTCCGAAGATGTGAAGGACTGGTGTAAGAAGTGCACTACCTGTGCTACGACCAATGGACCACAAGGAAGAAGAAAGGCTCCTATGAAGCAGTACAATGTCGGAAGCCCTTTTAAACGCATTTCCCTGGACATTGCCGGACCGTTTCCACCGACAGCAAATGGCAGCAGGTACATTTTGGTGGTGATGGATTAGTTCACAAAATGGGTAGAAGCGTATGCCATTCCAAACCAAGAAGCCGCAACTGTTGCCGACGTGTTTTTGAATGAGTTCATTTGCCGATATGGAGTGCCCTTGGAAATACACAGCGACCAGGGCAGAAACTTCGAAAGCCAGCTGTTCCAGGAAGTTTGTGAAAAGCTCGGCATGAAGAAAACGAGAACTACGGCTTTGCATCCACAGTCGGACGGAATGGTAGAGCGAATGAACAGAACCCTTGGCAAATACCTGTCTAAAGTAGTATCTAACCATCAGCGAGATTGGGACCAATATCTCTCGCTATTTGCGATGGCCTACAGATCTGCCATCAATGAGTCTACCGGCCAAACACCAGCAAAAGTTCTGTTCGGACGCGAAATGAGATTACCCTGCGACCTTGAATTTGGATGCCGACCCGGGGAAGACATAGCTGGTGAAGATTACGTGACCCAGCTGAGAAAAAGGATGGACGACGTACACGAGCTGGTTCGATCGAATCTCCAGATCGCTAGCGATAGGATGAAGAAAAGGTACGATACGCAGGCTACAGAAGGCGGTTTCCACGAAGGAGACAAAGTCTGGCTGCATAACCCAAGAAGACAAAAGGGTTTTTCTCCAAAGTTGCAGAAAGCTTGGGACGGTCCGTACCTCGTGAATAAACGAATCAACGATGTCATCTATCGTATCAGCAAGATCCCAAACGGAAAGCCAAAGGTGGTACATCGTAACCGATTAGCGCCATATGAGGGTGACCACGATGAGGAAGTAAACCAGCTTCAGGAAGTAGCCGATCCTGCTTTTGTAGAGTTCATGGGTGCTTATGGTGGTACCGGAAAAGCAAGATTCGGCGTCACCACTGAGAGACGACAAGACATGCTTACCCTTCCAGAGGAATACTCACTGGCAATAAACATCCCTGCCAGCGTAACCGATGCACGCGGACTGGCATCTCTGTTCATAAAGAAGAGTGGCGCCCGACGTTTGCAAAACCAGTTACCAGTACCAGGTAAAGCTCTGAAGCTGCAAGATGGCTCCCGCTACAATTTACACCTAGTGACGAGAAACACCTTCGACGAAAGACCAACGTACGAGGATGTCTGGGAAGCATTACGACGCTTGAGGGAGCATGTGTTTGAATTGGACGTGCATAGGCTAGCCATGCCCAAGATTGAATGTAGGCATTTAGATTGGCGAATAATCCGTAACATGGTAGAAGTAATCTTCCGAGACACCGAAGTGCAGGTACTAGTCTGCGGCCAAGCACGGGAGACACAGCCAACAGAGAAGACATGTTACTTCCATGCAACTGGAAAATGTAACAAGGGAACCAGCTGCCGATACAGTCATCTCGTTTCAGTTTCCTAGTTAGTTCCAGGAGGAACAGTCTCTTGAGGAGGGGCAATGTTACGCGAGCTGCTGCATTAATGTGCTCAATTAGTGCCCCCAGTGAAATTCCCATATGATACGACTATGGCTCCTCCGCCTTATTTTCGAGAGTTTTCTGGAATACGTAACATCTAAAAAAAAAACATCGCATCCACCAGAACTTCGAGAGGTTTCTAGAACTACATTCGTGCGAGTATAAATAGGCGACGAGCATCGCAGTGAGTTAGTTAGTCAGTTAGTGTTGATACTGAAAGAAAGCAATCGCGCCTCGATGATGTGACTCTCATATAAATTATAGTTAGTGTGTGTTTAGTGTGATATATAAATTATTAAATAAGGACTGTATTTGAATATAAATCTGTAAATATAAATTAATTGTTAATATAAATTAGAATAAACGTTACAATATGATGTTTTTAGTTCCTTAGTGTTTTGGGTTCAATATTGAAAATTATTTTTTGAATTGAATTTGGTTTCAAATATTTATTGACAATTTGATTAAAATTGCAAACTTTAAATTCATAAGCTTTATATTATTATTTAATTTCTCATTCATATAAAATTGAAAAAGATTTTTTTATGTTTCTTCAGTATTCTGATATTTTCTAGTCTTATTATTTTCAAATACCAATGATATTATTTTTCAAGATTTACGTATTGAAATCATTTTTGGAATATCACTTCCCTGTTTTTGAATACGGTCAATTCTTCAAGGTATAACTTAAGTCTCCAATTTTCATATGATTTACATGATTACTTCTACTTCTTTTTATGTTCCAGTACAATGTATTGAAAAATATTCAGTGAGTTATTTTAATTTTTACTCTCGTCTTCTCATCTGTAAAATATATCTTTCCTTCAATCCCAATAAAAATTCCATAACACCCAGATTCAATTTTATATCTTTCCTGGTAACTATATTTTTTTTTCAAAGTAGTTTTCAAAATTATTCGTTAACTTTCCAAGTTGACATTCACCATACTCACAAATGACGTATTTTTTCATAGATCTTACATTAATCAAATTTCATGGAAATTTATCCACACAATATCTATATCATATACATGGTTGGGATGAAGAATGGAACCAAGTAAATAGAATATTCAAAACGATAAGGATTATATTTATAAAACTTTACAAATAAGCGCTGACAGGCAAAATACATATGATTTCATTTTTTTGTTAATTAAATACTTCTGGTTTAACCAGAAATCCACTGAACTTTTTTAATTGAAATGGGATACTACATAATGTTTTGCAAATATTTTGTTTTTTTTTTTCATGAAAAATAGAACCACAATGTTTTTTTTTCAATTTTCATATTCTAAAATAACATAATATTAAATGAAAATATGAAAAAGCATTGTGGTTGAATTTTCCATGAAAAAGAAAAAAATTGATTCATATCACAAAAAAAGGACGGATGATATTATTTCGTATTTATACATACTGGATTTACTGGAAAGAAATCTGTAAAAATTAGAAAATGAGGCACTTTACAATTACTGAATAATTAGTTTCATTTTTAATTAGAAGAATTGTTGTTCACCTCCTGACAATACGCAAATCTAACAACAAACTCCTGAGCTATGAAATCTTAATGGTTTGAGTTTAATATTTCTACTGACCAAGATTCGGCACTAGATGCTTGTCGAAAGTTGTCCGGTCATTGAGACAAAGGAATACAGAAGAAAAGTGTGGAAGAATCGAAACGCTAAAGGTTATGTAAACTTCGCGAGTAAACCAATAAAGACGATAAATCTATGATTAAGCATTCTATTCCAAGAATCTGTCATATTCAGACAATTAAAATCAACAACTGAGCGAGTTTATTCTTTATGAGTGGGTAAAATATTGCAAGACAGGCACATGAACTGCAGTAATTGAGGTCACCAAACTTAAATTGGTAGAAACTGGTGGTATTATCGTAGAGAGCTAAGATAGGGAAAAATAATAACGATCCAACGTTGATAAACTTCAAATAAGTAACAATTTATTTCCATTTTATGATGTTAATATCGAATCAAGGATTTTAAACTATAAAAGAAGCTGTTGTGTCCGAAAATTTGTTAACCTGTTATTCGGTTGGATGACATGCCTTATTTGAAAAGAAAAACAAATATTATTTTATCAATCAATTCCACTTATTCCAGGTGTGTCAAAAACGAGGCGTCAGGTTGTAGATCTGCGGAGCACGAATAATAAAGCCTTCTTCTTCGAGTGATACATACTATTTTTCTTCAAGCGTGAAAGTAATTCAAGTTATATTGTAATATTTGAGACATTTTGTAATAGAGTTTCAAATCTTGCCAGACGTCAAATTAAATAATTCTATAGTTGCTACCGACTCGATTACAACGCCCATATTAATGGTTATTGATGTTGAACAGGGTGTTATGTTAGGTAACATTTGTAGAGATTGGGTCAGTATCCCACCAAACAAATTCAGCTTCTTAACGAATCCGATTAGTTCATTTGTTGAATGATATATCAGCTCTGAGAGACCCTGCGTGCTGCTTGCGCTTGGCACGAAGTATATGCTCTGCTCTTTCGTCATTAGTGTTGGACAACCTTGCTGTCCTGGTATTTAGTATTAAGTTTTTGTTCATTGAAACTTATTCCGATGAGAAGTCTTTTTTGGCAGTTTGATAATAATCTTAACATAACACTTTCAAAGCCAATTGGCTGTCCAAGAAAATTTCTGTCGGTCTATGTGTTGGACTGGTTTCCTCCAAACTCCCCACACTTGAAGCAATGGCATAAGTTTCCGCCTGAAATAAAGTTGCATAGGATTCGCGGGGGGTTGATATTTATCTCCTAGATCCACGACCGTATACACCCACACCTACCATAGAGACTATCTCTGTATACCAGAGAGCTTTGTTTTGGCCTCTCCCTGTAAAACTGTTGACCACCAAGCAATAGCTCCGAATGTGATCATTGATCTATTTATCACGTGTACCCAATAGATTTGTTTGAGTTCCGAGTAAAAAGAAGGTGACATGTTATCATGACAAGGATTTGGTCCCTGTCATGATAACAGGATTGTTTGCAAACGCCCTGTATTTTTCGAGGGCACTAAGCAGGTCATCTATCAAGAGTGACCACAGTTGGAGTTTCCCTGATATAGCCATCCAGTAATCTCCCAAGTCCTTTGAGTAGGAGAGGGTTATTGGCCTAACAATGGCTTAGGGTATAGGTCTGTGCGGTCCAATATGTAGCAGAACTGGAAACATACCAATGGATGCGTTGGAATGATTTGATCATCCATACAACTGCCGGTGCAATGATCACTTAAATGACTATCTCTCAAACGTTCTTTTGGAGCCGTTTGGCATTGTCAAAGAGAAGGTCGATTGTTATCTACAAAATTTTCAGAAAAGTGATTTTCCATCTTTCCTAGAGAAAATCTAGCATTGCGAGGTAGTTCAAATTTAATCTTCAGAACTTTCTCTGATACTCCCGCTTGCTAAATCTCTTTATTGTAATTTGCTAGAGCAGTTCAATAAAAATCTCAGTTACTTGACTCTTCAGGTCGGTTGAATAATCTCCGAACTTCTTCTCGCAGCTTTCCTGGGCAATTGTTCTACCAAGTGAAATTGCTGAAGTATCCATCCTATCACAACTGGGAATTTTTAAAACCATTCGAATTTGCATTTTATTGCTCAGAAAGTCTAAGCTGGTAGTTAAATTTAACATCTCTGCTCTTTCATAAGCCCATACGTTTCATCTACAAAATTTGAAGTTCAAACGGTTTGACGAGCTTCAGTGGCGACATTTCACGCTGTAGTTGAAGATAACTGTTGTTTTACTTTGTATACCTACCTACATTGTGAGAGTTAATTAACTTTTCCCTACAATCAGATTAAGCTACTGAAAAATACCGCAAAGTAAAAACCGCCAAACATAAAAAAGTATATAAATACCTGTGAAAAATGTTCTGTTGCTGTTGATAGACAGTACTCACCTGAAACAATGGAAATATTTAAATAGTTAAGCTATAACAAGTAAAATTTTGAGAAAAGTTTCCAGCGAATTAGTATAAAACATGAGAAAATAACCGAAATATTATGTCGGCAGTCCAGCTACGACATTTTAATTACAAATATTTCCGAACTAATTTCCGATAAAACTAATTCATTATGTAATCAACCCAACTGAATCAATGGAAATATTCTATGCAAAAAGAATTATAGAAGGAAAATTGCTAATCGTTATAATAATTGGTCAGAAGTTTGTGGGACACCTAAAATTTTGGCGCCATTTTTCATCTATGGGACGTTAAATGCTAAAAAATATTTGAAGCCACTACGTTTAAAGTGGAACTGAACTTTCCTCGTCAAGTGAAATCATACACAGATGAGTGACATGAGAATCTTAAATATAAACATACTTCAATCAGTCCAAACATTTAAAAATTTTATACAAATAACTCGGACTAACGTGAAACTTATCTGAAAACAGTGCATAGAAATTGTTCCTATTATAGCTCTTTGAGTTAGAGGATAACCAAAGGAAAAATGGGTACCTACAGCATTTTTGGGATACTCTGTATTACATAAGCTCAATAAATATCATCAAATAGCTTACCTCAACGAGACCCATTATGCCAACTATAGATTTAAGTTAGATAAACGGCCACTTGGCTATCGACTTTCAGAGTCCGGCCAAAATTTCAACGAATTAACAATTGCAAAAACAAAAATTTTTAGCTAGAAAAGGCACGTCTTCAAAGGGTTTCCAAATATATAGTTCAATAATAATATAGATCGAGATCTCATGAAATGTTTAAACAAAAAAATATTACCCCATTTTGACGTTTTAAGTACTATTAAAATAGAATAAAATGATGATTGAAATGAGATAAAACTGGAACTAGAACTAAAATAGAAATTACCCTATCAAATCCAGACTTTCGCGACAATGCCGTTTCATGTTGAATGGAAATTTTGTGTGAAAATTTATTCTGTGCAGTAATTATTTCAAATGTTCAAATAATTGAATGTTCTGTAGTCCGTGCAACATAAGCTATATTTTAATAAGAAGACGAGTTAAACAGAACTCGTGGGGGAAATAATCGATTTTAATAGGGAAATTTCGAATACTGTTCTTGTACATTCATTAAATTCATTCAATGTTTTTTCTCTATATAAAGGATCATTGTATTATTTCCTTTGTAGGTACCTATGTTTTTCCTTTAATGATGCATATATAGGAATGACTGAGAAATAAAATTATCAGGTTTAAAAACGTCCCACGAATAATGTTCAGAAGTGAAACGTAAAACACAATTTATTTTTTGTGCCACCCTGTATATTACCATATCCATTCGACATTTTTTACAAAACCTATAGGGAAAACAGCATGGCAAAAAATTATCAAAATGTATGCAAGAAAAAAATTGTAATTGAATTTGAACATAATTTTGCCTGACGGGTAAATTTTGAGTAGCAGTGTATAGATAGTGGATTAGATTGGAATTGAAGTTGCTCTTTGTCCTATTCCACTGCGACCTTTGCAAATCTATTGTGGTCCTTCCTATATTTAGAGCTCGATATCTAGCATTATTCTTTTTAATAGGCTTATTAGCCTGGATAACACCTCCCTTGCATAGCTTTCTGCCCTCGATTTTTCTTCTCCGAGTATGTGAAACTGCACCCTCGCTAGGCATTCGCACTCATAGAGTACCTATGTGCTCCGCAATTTCATCTTCTTAGCAGAACCTACATAAACTGTCATCTGCTAGGCCAATAGTGTGTATATTTTTCCTCAGCCTACAATGTCCGGTCAGCTTTCCCGCCATCATCCTCGCCGTTTCTTGACTTTTACATAGTGGGTCATGTGACAGTTTTGCCGAAGAGCTTGCCTTTGTATTGGGGTTTTATACCACCAGCGCAACGCCTGGTTGTTTATCCATTTGCAGTGTATAACATGTGGATATATGTAAGTTCACAATACAATTGACTTATCGAATTATTCTCTCAGTCAACGATTAATAAGCGATCTGTTATTTGAATGGGAAAGTTGAAATTTTTCGCAGTCAATATGTACATCTTGTAACAAACACTGCATCTGCCAATTTATAACCTTTGCACTAAATGAATGAATTGATTATTGCACCCTTTAAAAATTATTCATACACTTTGCGTAGATCCATATGGCGCAGTGTTATTAAAATCCAAGTTTCTAACCTTTCCTGACATTCGAAAACGTATAACCCCTAACGGATCCCCATATATCTTGAAATTGCCAAACTCGAGGAGCGCGCCAATCTCCCATTTTCCCACTTTCGTCGGTGTCCCCATTTCTTGTACCTTCGTTGAACAGAAACGGTGCAATAATTGAAAAAACATAGTTAACGGTTCCAATATAGTCAGTATAGTGACCACTATAAATAGTTCTCACTTTTATTGGTAACTCAACTCCATTAGTTGTTCCTCATTAGTTAAATTCTTAGTTTCAATAAACTATAATCCTTTTCTATACTACTATACCATACTACTGTGCTCAAATTAATTAAAATCATTGAGAGAACGCAGTCGTAGTTAAATGAATGAGAAACTTTTCAAATTTCCCGTGCAGTAACTTTAAATGCAGCAATGTTTACTTCAACTGCCTTCTATTAATAGACTCTTCGATCAATAAACAGAATAAATGAATAACATAATACATATCGCATTTGCTTATACAAAGGCTGCCTTTTAAATGTTGCAACATAGTCAAATATCAAATATCAAAATGAATTGCCACGTTTAGTTAACACAAAACTATATTGGTTGGTGTTGGTGTTGTTTCGTTTCTAAGCCACGTTTGAAGCTGGCATAAAACTATATAAGAGTGTTGTGGTAGTTTATCCAGTTTGAATGTTGACTTTGCAGTTGATTTTATATACAGTTGAAATCTTAATTCATTAAGAGATAATTCTGATTTGCCTTTGTATATTGATGTTATTAACTTGCAGCCATTCCGAGCAATACTTATTGGATCTGCATCAGTCAATCAATATTCGACTTGCATGTTCATAGTAATATCTACTTTTTTTTTTTTTTTTTTTTTTTTTTTTTTTTTTTTTTTTTTTTTTTTATTCTGTTGTTTAACGTCGGTCTATTTCTGCGACTGAGGCTAATCACCGACGCCGGGAGCACTCTACCCCTAACCGGAAATTTTGGCGAACCCACTAGTGTTCCAACCAGTGGTAGCGTTCTTTAACGAGCCCAACATCCATGGACTCGGGACCTCGGTTTTACGTCTCCTCCGAAAGACGGCATATCTACATTATACCTCGTGCTCATTGGTATAATGCCTGCGAGCTGTGATATGCTACTCACCCTAGTAGTCTAAAGTGCACCCTAGTAGTCTAAAGTGTTTCGCTGCAGGCTGTACGGGCCCTATACGATGGTTTTCCCTGTCATGGTAACCCATCCAAGTACTAACCATGTCCGACCTTGCTTGACTGTAATTATCGCATCAGAATGCGTTCCACTACAGTGCTGGGTCGTCGCCCAATATCTACTTTTAAAAATAGAAATATCTAATCAAATAATGAAACAAAGAACCTTTTTTATTTTTCCCATACAATTGAATAGTGCAATTGGGTTTTAAGAATTATTTGAAAATTTAAACAAAATATTAAAAATCAGTAAAAGAAAGATGGTTGCAGAATTCATTTATTGATTTTTCCCATTTTTGAGCATGTTTCTAAATAGGGGCTGTATTATTTTATTATTTCACAAGAGATTATAACTTAAGATGAAAAAATGGCGACATGAAGTCTCTACGACAATTTTCCAAAGGAGAATTTTAATTTGAAAAAATATTTTTTTGGGCCGAGAAACGTGATTATCTCGGAATTCTCTTGATATTTTTATCTGGGAAAATTTGTGGAATTTTCGGACATAAATACATTCACCAAGTTTTGTCGAAATAAAATTATTATTGTGTAAATGAAAAATAAAAAACGATAAAAAGAGATTTTGTGGTTATATGATAAAATCAATTCCACAAAAGTTGTAGACCTTTTTATGATCCCTAACCTTTTTTGTTGTACACTTTTCTTTCCTACGTCAACTTTCGCCGGAAATCGCAATAATCCAAAATTACACCCCTTTTCACCCCCCAAGTATATCTGGAAACATCCCTGCTCACACATTTATTTTTTTTACGTTTATTATACGCCTATTTACCATTTCCAACTTTACTGTTTTCATCCTGTTAAAAATTTTCTCTTTGTAAAAGTGTTATTTGCCTGGACTAATAAAGCGTATGAGTGATTATAATTATTCTCCGATATCTATTGGTAACACACTTTATTAAATACGACCATATTAGAGGAAACTGTAATAATACTTCAATTAGATTTGAAACTACTAATCAATTGCATAGACGATACTTAACAGACCGGAATGTCTAACTAGATTAAGCATACATTTTTTGTTTTCAAATCGATGAACCATTGAATTCAAAAATATATACTGTACTTTGGAATTTATTTCACACCATTGGAAAAAGTACTTTCAAATACATGGTGGAACATTTAACATAAGCCCCATATTACATATTAAATGATCTAATTATATAGCTGTAAATTTCGAACACCATGTAAAATATGTTTAATACGCAATGAATACCCAGCTATTAAGACACGGTAGTCAATTTGTTATGATTAGTAGATATTGACTTTAATGTCACAATTTATTAAGACCTTTCGTATATTCCAACATAATTTCAAAATACTTACAAACTACTTTAGTGAAAAATTTTTCAACTTTTACTGTTGCGTTATAGACCTACGCCACGCTGGTCGTAAGTCAAATAGTATAACGAGCGATCGAGAAAGCTTAATTCCGAAAAGGTTCAATCCTTTTTCCAAACCCTCAGAATGGTTGTTAGAAGTAAAAAGCTATTGATTAAGAGGAGTTGAGTTTTGGCAGTCAATCGAATTGGATGTGCGACCTCAACAAAAAAGTTTATAGCTAGAAAACCAGGTTTTATTGATGTAATAACATGACAAAAAGAAATTAATGAGATACCTAATATTTGAAATTTATTTACGATGTGTGAGCAAAAACTTGAATAAGTAAAAAGTATATAGGTATTATAAGTATAGTGCAAGTATAATTTAGATTTTATTTGAACTGTTTTCAGTATGGAGCAATAAACTTGATCATTGAAAAAAAACCAACTGCGTCAAAATTTTCATTGAAAAGAGGAAAACAATGTTAAGCTGAAAGTTTATAACCGGGCTTGGAGAACAGGTAAGTTGGATGTATAAACATTTGAACCCCTGGAGATAATATATTTATACCAAATATATAAAATTAGTCGGAGCTAAACTAAGAAAGTAGAAACTTATTTAAAAGGATGCACTAACTGATTGCTAGATGTCGCTAGGAGAACTCGATGAGTCAGCCATTTATTATATTGATTTCTGCTACGTAAGGAATATACTTTCTAATAAATAACTCAATTTAGCAAAATTTCAAGTTACCTAATTTTTACATTCAGGCGACGATATATAGTGGAATATGATTTTGAATCTAGAGAAAAACCTTTGGAATTACTACGTAGGTTCCTCAAGTTATATAAGACATCTGTCTAGGTGTTTTCAAGATAAAACCTGGGAAACTTCGATTGAATCCAAATGGGAGTCCTAATGTTTAAGGGCGCGTTGTATTAAACATCTAAACTAGGTTTAATGATAATGTCACAGAGGGCGAGTTGTACAAAATATCTCCTAAACGGAGTTTAATTAACAGCCGTTTAAATTTTAGCTAGACTTTCGTTTTTATCTGATGTACAATGTCATACATGCAGGTCGTTAACTAATCGACTTCTAGCGTTCATTTTTAAAAGGTTGGTAGCGGAGTAGGTCAAATGATTGACATTCTAGACGCGCATAGATGGGAAAAGAAGAAAAATATCCTAGAAACAAAGTTGATGAAATATTTTTGTTGGTGGTGGATTGGTGCTTAACGCTAAAATATTAATTACCAATATCTTTGGGTTAACCAGATGTTAATAAAAAAAATAGTGCTATCAATGGGTAGTTTTATTTATTACATTACATGGCCTGTAACTGCAGGAACCCAATCTGCATTTTTTTATTGAAAAAAATTGTTTATTTACAAGAAATGTTGGAAATAATCATGTATTGAAAGATGTCGAGTTATTCCATAGTCATTAATTCTGTGGCCTCTATGTTTATGGCAGCTTCGACTTCAGGATTGACAGGGGGCATGTGATCTTCACAATTAATGGCTATGTTGTGTAAAATTGCAGTTATTACAACAATTTTTTCCAAACTTTTTGTAACTTCAATCTTCTGCCTACTACCAAAATAAAGAATCTTGTTTTTGAAACGTCAAAGCATATTTCTATGGGGTTTCTGGTTCTGATTTGAGATTCATTGTATAGATTTTGTGCAGGAGTATTAGGATTCCCTAGGGAGTTGAAAGATAACGGCTCTCACCATATCCAATATCTCCTACCAGTACCTACGCTATCCTCGCCGAAAGCATTCATTTCCATACGTGGTCGGTAGGTACTTACATTTACTTACATTTACCGGATTAAGTCTTAACTCTTCAATTTTGTCCGGTTAAAATATGTCATTTTAAAAACTTTAGTTAGCGTTAACCAGATATTGCACAACGAAAAATAAACATTAAACTGAGTTTAAGAGATAACTGTTTATTGTACAACTCGCCCAGAATGATTTATTTATTATTACATCAGTAAACATTTAACAGAGTACAGGTGTTTGATACAACGCGCCCATAATACCCATTGAGAGTTGTCAGATATAATTGCGAC
Source organism: Galerucella tenella (assembly GCA_910591685.1). Lineage (NCBI taxonomy): Eukaryota > Metazoa > Arthropoda > Insecta > Coleoptera > Chrysomelidae > Galerucella > Galerucella tenella. The sequence goes on along the minus strand of CAJUYH010003874.1, from coordinate 10,133 downwards.
CAACAGATTCCGAATATAATGTCGCTCTCGCTTAAATTCTTACGATCCCGTTCATAGCACAGGGTATCAGTTCGCTTGTACACTAAATTTTTGTTGTAGGTTTGAGTGTGTTTTTGTTTCAATTGAGATTCCAGTTTTCCCATCAAGAATCTTTGTTCTCCAGTTGTGTATTCTAATGGTTTTTATGGCGTGCTTTGCTTGTTTCAGCCCTTATACTTTTGCACATCTCTTGGTCGGGTTATTCTGTTATAGACCTTGTATGTATTCCGTGTACATGTCCAATAACTTTTTTCTACACCCACATGTATAATATCCATTTTCTGCACAGTTTACAGAATGGAAATGTAGGTCATATCGGTTAACTGAACGGATATGATTTCATATCCATCCTAGAACGTAAATGAAATCCACCAATCAGTATTCGTGTTTAGTACCCGTCACTCATCTTTTTTTCAATTTTGGAGAAACGTCAAAATGACTGGTCAAAAAAGTCTCTCCTAGAAGCACTGGAACAAGAATATTCATTTAAAAAAATTAACTTAAATAAAATAATCCGTACAAATTAACCACAACTACTAAAAACAGAATAAAATGGGTATTCAAGGGGACTCCTGATTTACGTCAGATTTTATGTAATTATGTAAAACATTTGACGTTATAGTTACACATAGTCCACATCCACGGTAGTCGAGTGGTGAGCATACCAGACTCTCACGCGATAGACCAGGGTTCGATTCCCCGTTAAGAAGTTTTTTCAATTGTTAATTTTGTTTTTAAATAATTATTTTGCTCGACATTGATAACGACAACAGGTAGACGCTTGGAATATTTAGCAAAATTTTCATTATTATAGATAATGGTACGGTACCCTTCGTGCGGGAGTCCGACTGGCAATATCAACTCATAACAGCATCGCATATTTAAAAAGGGAAACCGTAACATTATACAAATTGTACATTTTAGAACTGTACGTTTACCACAAAAAATTAGTGAAAACATAAATTTGAATTAGTGGAATTATGAATAAAATTGTTGAAAATTCTTTATTTGAAGTTATATTACAGTTTATCAAAATGTTTATTCACTCGATTTTTTCTTAAGTGGGTCGTAGAAAAAATATACTGTTCGACTCGTGTGGATTGTCCATATCGCACTCGAACGATTGAGCACTCCGCCTACGGCGTCGTACTCAAACTTCGTCCTCGTGCGATATGGCCATCATATCCACACTAGTAGCGCAAACTACTAATGTGCCTTCATAACTTTGACAAATCCTCACCATTCAGAAGTTTTCGTGACTTTCATGGGTCATGAGTGCTTGATATTATATTTTTGTTATAAATACTGTAAGAGAATAGATCAATATGATAACCCCAGCATTATGGAGTGCATACCAATATCAAGAAGTCCAAATCCAACGTATAAATTGTTTGCAAATGTGACTGTCATTTAAAAATTATAGATTTCTTGGAATATCCAAATCTCTAAATTCAATTAACACTAAATTTTCCTAGCACGTTTAACCACAGCATTAAATGCCTGTCCAATTTGAATGCGGCAGCGATAACATTAATGGGTTCGAATGTCCATATTATATTTAAATGCAGTTCGTTTAGAGTTAGGTATTTTATGGAAATTTGCTTAGAAAGAACCGGAAATTTATTGTGGTAGGAGTATCGTCAATTTCAATGATTATTTTTCTTAAAATAAAATTCCACTGAATAACTTTTTCCGATATTTTCAATAGTAATACCACAAGTGAGTATTTTTTCACTCAGTTGAGCTGTGAAATAAAAGACAGAATTACAAGTTGAATTCAGTCACTAGAATTTCATTAGAATACTTCACAAACAAAGTAAAATGTGAAAATTCTCAAATTCGGCAAAATTGAAGCAAAAAAGTTAAGAAGTTGATAAGAAATAGTATATTGTGCAACAGGTGGGAAAAGTTCAACTTTTCTCACGAGTGTGGAAGTTTGTGGCACGAGCTCGAAGGACGAAAGCCGCAAACACACGAGTGAGAGAAGTACTTTCCCCACATGTTGCACACTATACTTTTTCTACAACTGCACAAATTTAAAGAATACAAGTAAAGTATTCTAATATTCATTTTTATGTATCCTATCTCTAAACTGTTGAATAACTTAATTTAAAAAGATTTTATTTTTGTATTTCTTCTCCACTCCATAAATTTTTCGTATGCCAATTCATACTTTTTACTTGAAATTTCCGGCAACATTTTTAAAGTTAATTTTGCAGCTTTTTCCAATACATCTGGGGGAGTATTATTAAAACCGTCACTATTGTCAGTATCCATATTATTTTTATTATAAGTACTTATATGTCTTGTTAAACTAATATTTTTAATAGAAATTGGGATTTTTATCAAAGCACGATTGAAACTACCTTTTACAATTGAAAACTTCTAATATAAACTGACAGTTTTGTAACAACTAAGTAGATATTTAAAAATGACAGTGGCATAGTAAGTTTTTGTCGATTTTATTTGATTCTCCATATAAATGTATGTGGCGTGGGCAAAGTGCCGTGAGAATAGTTATTTTCATTTTCCCCCCTACGTAAATCTATTTTTTTATTTTAAATAGGCAAGCGAAAGCGGAAGTAAAATATGCTATGTCATCGGTAGCTGAGTATGAAAAACTTCCGTGCCCTGGACAACGAACAAATAAAATGTCAGTTATTGTAACACATCTTTCGTTGTAAAAATTAATAAAATTTGGTTTCCTCACAAAACTAATATCAGCTATTTTCTGTGTCTTATGCAGGTCCTGTCACTTGAGGTTTTTACTTTTAGAGAGAATACTCCATTTTCATATTGATAGTATTCATAAAAGATTTGGTTTATATTGAAAGTATTAATTTATAATGAAACACAAGTATTATTATCATTATATTATCAGATTTTCAGTTGCTTGATTGAAATACAACCATAATGGCAAAATTGTGAGTATTTGCAGACCTAACAAAGTAGATAACACACATTGGGAAAATTGTTTTTTTGCTTTTTGCTCCTGTTAATATGAAACTGTTTGTTTTCCATCTAAGTTAATTAAAAGTATACTCACACTTACTGAAAACGTTTTGAAATACAAGTCGCAGGAGAAAGCTCTTGCGTTTTAACGTTCTATTCGAATGCATTCCAGAATTACATGTTCGGTTTCCAAACCGGATTTCATCATCCGATGTACATGTACAACATCTAAACTATCAACGTAAACAAAGTGAAAATTCATTATCTTCACTTTGAACTAACAAATGTAATTGCAATTTCATGTATGCTTTATTCGCTTCTTCAAAATGAAATAGACAACAATTTTGCGTTCATTGAAGTTTTATTTTCGGTTTTCAAGGTTATATGAACGAGACAAACAACAAAGTGTCAGAGCCAGTTTATTTCTTTCACTGGTACGGTATTTAAACCTATTGATTAAAAGCTCGGAAATAATTTGAGTATTGGTGAAAAAATAGTTTAAATAGGTATCGTTCCATGTAGTGCATAATAATATAGTGAATACTTTTTCACGAGCGGCCTGAAACTTCTATGTCTATAATAGTCAAACTCTGGAAAATTTGAAGAAAACATATTTAAAAGCAATTTTCATTTCATTTCATATTTATTTATAAACTCCTGGAAAAAATTAACACACTACTCATATTTTTCTAAATATTTTTTATTTATTGGAAAATACTTTTCAAAAAGTGGGCCGTTCCCTAAGTAGCTCTAACTACTCCTCTGGCTATATATCCCGACAGACACTGAATTCCACTTCTAAGTTGAACGGTGAAGGGATATCGGCACGATATAACCAACCATTTTGGTTCGTAATTTGAAGAGACAATATCACTCGCAGACTGGTTTCGGTTTCGGTTTCGCAATGGTAATACATGGTAGATCATCCGTCAAATAGGTCTTAGAGCATAATCCTGTGCTAAAGGCAAAATTGCATAGATTTATGAAACTAAGTGAAAAATGTTAAGAATGCGATAATTCAATGTCTGTCATGGCATATAGCCAGAGAAGTAGTTGTTGCTTCTTAATGAACGCCTGCTAATAAAAAGCATTTTTTTGGAACTTGAGGTTTCATAATAGTATTTAACCATTATTTTTGACAGCTATTGATAACACGCTCTACTAAAGTGACAATTTTCTACAGGATACTGAATAAAGTAAATAATTACAAAACCGAGATGGTTTTTTGTCAAAATATACAAAATAGAAGTTTGGTTTGTGGTTGATAAATTTCAGCAATTTACATTTAAATCCAAAACCGACAAGGTTTTTTGTTATTTTTTTGTTCGTGGTTAATTGTGATGGGGATGTCGCTATTATCGCATCTTTAGCAATCCTTCCACTGGGGGTAAATGTATTAATGTGATCTCAGCGCTATCTCCAGTCCAGAGTTATGCTCTCAAAAGTGGAATTGTCCCTTCCAATTACGAACCAGAATGGTTGGTTATATTGTGACGATTTCCCAACCCTGTTTAACTTGGAACTGTAATGCATTGTCTATTGGGGCATATGGACCGAGAAGTAGATGTTTGTTTCTAGTGAACGGTCTATTCTTTGATAAGTAATTTTTAAATCTGTAAGGCGTTCGAATATTATGATCCAGAAACACTATCAAATACATACAAGGCGACGATACTCACTCAATAAGGTGAAAGCACGCAATAACTAATCCAAAACATCTAGTGCGACTCTGTGTATGTCTCTGGGGTTGGCTACCGACCGACAGTAAATTTTCGGTTATTACAGTCTCTAAAAACATTATGCCCATTTACTCCGTTTCCATCGCTGCCCATATTGCTCCAACAAGAATTTTGTTCCAGTGCGTTTCACTCCCAGAGGGACCAGATGGTGAATCCTTTTTGCACGAGTTTGCAGAATTATATCGATTAGGCGGCGGGACGGAAGTTGAAATAATGCTGAGTAGCGTGTCCGGGATTAGTTAGGTAAACCCCTCTAAAAAGCTTTTTTTGCAGTAGTTTATTTATATACAAGGTTTAGAAGTTTTTATATATTTCATGTTAGTCTGTAGCAATTATCAGTTAGAAATTACAGGTCCGTATTTGAATGATTTGCAGTCGAAATGCAAAGTTTTATTCGATTCATTCAATTTCATTGCTACAATTCAACTCTGAATATTAAAAATTTCAACAAAAACACAGAGTAGACTTATTATTACAAAAAAGGAGAATGTTCAATTCATCCATCCACAGTTTTGGAAATGTAGGATTGCAAAATTTGAAAGCTACCCAATCCTAAAAATTACACAGGCCATTGCCTTCGACGAACTTCGGGAAGTTGTTTGCCAATAATGGTGGAAATATCACAAAATTGAAAAGACATGGTGGCTGGAGTTCACTTACAACAAAATCAAAAGACCATTTAAAAATCAACATGAATCGGATATCTTACTTTTATGTTCTGACTTTAACAAGAGGGAATTAAATATACCAAACGTTTCAAACAAATTGAATCCCTTAAATATTAGCAATTGTTCGAATTTCAATATAAATATTAATATAAACAGGAATTAGAATGTTACTAATTTTGTTCTTAAAATAAATATTACAGAGTAACGTGTTTTATTGCTTTGTTATACCAAAAGTTGCCGAAAAAAAAGTGTATGCAACACGCCGGGGTAACTGTTTTTTGGACCCGCAGATTTCCAGGACTCGCCTATGGCTCATTTTGTCTACTCACACTCACACTAAAACAGTATTTTCCGGACTTGTTACGTAATTTACTTTTCGTTGGATACCGCATTTATTGATGGAAGAACAGTTGGTTTCAAAAATTTTTAAGCGGGCTTAGCGCAGAAATCCCTATAAAAATATAGAGTATTGTAAGTATTGATGAATCCTCGATGTACTCTTATGGACCTGGCAATATCCGTTAAACTGCTGTTTGGATGTTCCAAGATAAACCAAAAACCGAAAAAAGTTACTCGTTCACGAAGTGTTTCCAAAGAGATGGTGGCGACATTTGTCTCAAAAGCGGGTCATGTAACAGCAATTCCTCTACAAGATCAGAGAGCTGTTACTGCTAACTGGTACATATCAATTCGTTTCCAGAAGTGATGATTGCTGAGCTTCGAAAAACCTATCCCCAACCACGAATGATCCTAGACTCGGACAATGCACGTTTCCACGCAGCTCGAAGAACAATGGAGTTCTTAAAACATCGAATTGCTGGACTAACCTCCATAGGTACCTGGTTTGAATGTACTAATATCCGAGTGGAATAACTGCTTTCTTAATTGGTTCCATAGGGTATTATGCAAAAATGCATTTTTCTTAGTGGAGAATACTTTGCAAAACAATAGTGTTTATAAGTTATCTACTGTTTTTTTTTTGTAGCTCCATAGACAAAATATAAAATCCTTGTCATTTCCATTCAAGATTAGCCGTATCAACGATTTGAGGACAAGAAACTCATCTTTATACTATAGGAGAGAACTATCGAACTAGCAAGAAAATGCCGAGTGGCAGCATGAAAACGAATCGCTCTACCCAGACCTAGCACGAGAGCCTATTTTCCCGACATATTCCAACGTTGCCAAATTTAGTAGTAACATAACAATATTGAAATAAATATGTAAATATCAGAAATAGAAAACTAAAAAAAAAACAAGAAAACCCAGGCCCAAACCCGGTTGATCAAAGTGTAACTATGTATCGAAATATCGAAAAATAAGAAAAAAAAACAAAAAAAAAAACAAAAAAGCCCAGCACCTAACCGGGTTTTAGAACTTACGACCTCTGAGTTGTAAGCTCAATAACCTACCAACTGCGCTAATCAGCTCACATTCAGTCACATCGAATAGAAGGTTAAAGGCTGCTTGCACGCATGCGCACCTCAACTACTAAATTTGACGTGGTGGGTAGAATATGTCGGGAAAATAGGCTCTCGTAGACCTAGCTGCCGGTTGTAGCCAGCTCGGCCCCCTTTCTCACTTTGTGATTTGCAGCCAGTCTTTGTAGCAGAAACTGCATAACTATCAGAAGGTTCGAAATAAAATGCGAACCGCGGAAAATGAAAAAAATAGTGAACTGATATGATACATTACACATACATACCTAAAGAGTTCGGCAAAAGTCCGGGATCAGACAACTATCGAAGAAAATATAAATTTTCCGGAAAATCTTTTCATACCACAAATTTTACTCCAACTTATACTATATTTTGAAAATATTTTGAAATATACAGGGTGGTCCAATAAAGTGTGGCGTATCAAAGTTATATTTTTTCTTATGGAACACCCTATATTTTATTGCATTTTCTGATTGCCCCTAAAAAATATAATACTCCTTCACAATGGTTCCCCATACCTAAATATAGAGTGTTCCGAGTTATGCTGACTTTTTTTAAAATGTGAACATTTCGAAAAAAATTAATAACTCATTGATATAACAGATTCTAGCAAATTTTCTCTTACATCTAAATAGTTGGACTTTCGTTGATAGTCCGGTCTATTTACACATTCAAGGTTACATAAATTCCCAACCAGCTGAAAATTGGCATAGTTGTTCTAAATATCATTATAAAGGAAACCTCAAAAGTCCTCATCGATCCGAGGTGTGCTAAAAATTTGGCACGGGGTCAAAGGTCAAAAAAATTAGTATTTTGCGATTTTTAGCGAAACGGTGAGTTTTTTCGCAAAATTACTCCAGTACAAAATTGTAGATCACAAAATTCTTTACAAAAAATGTATGAATAATTTTTTTTCCAAAAGCCACCATTTTGGAGATATAACGCTTTGAAAAGTTGGATCAGTCGTAATCCCCTTATTTTGCACACTGCTGAGATTTTGTATGTTTTAAAACTATTGGAAAATAATATTGTACATAATAGTTGGTAGAAATAACGGCGGAGTAATAAAAAATGAAATAGTTAAAATATAAAGCTACTCGTCTGATTCATAATTTTCTAAGATTACTGTTTCTTCTTCTTGATCTTCTTCTCGTTCTTCTTCCTGTTCGTCCTCTTGTTCTTCTTCTTCTTCCATTTCACACGTAAACTGTCCCGGTAGCGATTCCTGATGGGTATCGAATGAATCTTCGAGAGTTGGTGACTCAACATTCGAGCATGATAGGCCTTGACAGTGTGTGCATGCCAGGGAACAAAACAGTCCAACTTTTTTGCAACTACATTTTGCACTACATCCTTTTTTGCAGTTGCAAAATATTTTGTTGAGAAGTTTCTCAGGTGCTGGTGGAAGTAAAGTTTGAACTGGCTCTAGTGTATTTTCGACCAACTTCCAACCCCAGTCTTTAGGGTCCAGCTGATTACCAAGCCACACTTGAACTTGATAATATACCCGAAACAGATGTTGGTGAGCAGCTGCTGAGGTTGGAGGAAGAGAAGCTAAGTTGACTTGTTTTTTGTTACGCGTATTTTTAATGAAAGATGTGTATCGCAACTTATCTAAACAAGTCGTTTTTTAGGAGCTCCGTACATAGCAAGAAGAAATTGAACTCCATTGGTGATTACGTGTTGTTGAGTTGAATTACAATTTTTAAAAACTTCAGCACATTGTAGTAAATCTTTTTTTCAAACATTTTGAAAACCGTAGTTTTTCCTCTTCTGTAAAAAGCAGATGTTGTATCGCAGCCAGTTATTGCGTGTAGAAATAATATATGATCCTGACATTTAGGAAAAGTATATAAACTTTTTGATGAGTATATTTTTGATTGATTTTGGGCTTTTCCGGGTTTAAAAAAATAAATAATTTTTTCAGTTGGAGTTCGAGCAGTAAGTAAGACGAGTAAATCAACATCCTCGCCAACAACAACAGTTGTATTTGTCACACTAGATTGCTCTATCGCTGTCTCAATAATAAGTACATCAGCATCATTATTATCTTGTTTAACGGATATATTCTCAGCAGTAAACGTTGCTTTCAACATCGAAATAAACCTAGATTTATTGTGATTATTTGCAAAGAATTTCTGTTGACTGGTAGGAACCGTCATCGATTCATCGAATATAATATCAGAAGATGTTGATGAAGCAGCGTTTCGACGGCGTTGCTCTGCAGCTTTAATATTTCTTGTATAATCATCATATCCGTCAAATACGACAGTTACTCTGGAACCAAAATGTCGACGAACATATTGAACGTATTTATCTAAGATAACGTTAAATGTTTCCTCGATATCCCACACTACTCGATGTAATAAGAATCCTCCGTCAATTATGTACGTCGAATTAGTGCTATTAATATCAACATTTATGGTCTGAAAACAATCGTAAATAGCCGACTTCTGGGTCTTTCGCATTCCAATGTCATCAAATAATGTTAACGGATAAGGAGCTAATTCATATTCAAAATATTTCTCAATTTCATCTTGAAAAGCCGCAGTAACACTCATACGTTGGAACAATAAGACTGGGTCAACTGGTACTTTTTCTTCGTGAACTTTTATGGTGCTACTCATAGCTAGAAGAGGAACAATTTTGTCAGCGCGTTTAAATTTAATGTCTTTAAATGTCAATCCTGTTATTTTGGCAATAGAGATAAGCCCAAGTTCACGTGCTTTATAGCAATTAATTGTATTATCACCAACGACACCACTTGCAATTGAGATGACTTTGTTAACCTCTGGGAAAGGATCATGATTCGAGAACCACTGAAGAAGTTTTCGCATGTCATTAGCGTCTTTTTTCACACGTGAATCACTTGCATCAACATGCTGTTCAGTCGTATCCATCCTAACATTAGCGAGATCTTCTAATTTCTCACAAACTGTGTTCATTGCATGCATGCTGTAAACCCATTTACTTATTACACTTTCTTTTGTACTTCTTCCTCGAGCAATACCTCCATTTGTCTTCATAGCTTTCATCATGGACTGTTCGATCACCATGTCTGTAGAAGTTCCACAACTTAATTTATCTGAGCGTCTCACGGTGAAAAATCCTTTGGTGAATTTTTCGTAAACTTCAGGACTCATCGAGTCCTGTAACTGCATCATGTCTTGTAAATACAGGTGTGTAGATTTAGCATATGGTAAATGTCCTGACGAGTGGAAATAAGGTAACATTTCTTTTACACAGCTTAAATGAGCTTTCCAGTCCCCCATACGCTCAGCTCTCAAAAATTCTTT
>CAJUYH010003873.1:15183-29911 GCA_910591685.1 Galerucella tenella | reverse complement strand
AAATTGATATTCAAAAGTTCCGCCATTGCCAAATTGTGCAGCCTTAAGGTTCATTCATATCATGGCGCATGAAACCCAAAACAACTGAATACAAAAGTTCGCGTTGTAAAAGACTCACATTTGAGTGGGAGATTCAGAGAACATAATATAGTCATTGCGGTTACAGTAGATGCACAAAATTTTGTTTGTTCACTACAATACAATAAGCCATGCGATATTTAAAACTTTGCAATATATTTTGCATAATTCCTAACTGCACAATTCTTTCATCTTCATGGAAATCCCATCTTCCAATTTCTGAATATTAGCGGATTTTCTTCTATATACAAAGGTTGTCGCTCCTAATACTGCTATTGCTATCAACGTTACAAGGCCGATATGTAGCAAATAATGGATAAGGTTGAATATTGAAGGGCGAGGCGCAGTCTAACAGACCACGTATACTTTGGCAAGTTTATCTGAAACCGTGAAAGGAATGCAGTCGAGAACATTCGACATTGCCATGTTTAACTATGAAAAAGTTGAAGTACTGATTATGTAGTGATAATAATTATAAATGAGTATTTTTATTATTAACAATATTAAAAATATGAATGAACGTTAATTTTATAATGTGCTTGTTTCCTTGGATTTATTCTATTAACATTATTTTCCAATTCATGAATATTAAAAGAGAACACTTTTCCAAATTTGTTATGGGCTTCTTAAAGCTCTAGCAACGTTGTACGAAAACCATAATGATCACACCCTCCGATTACATAATTGGTGATTTTTATCGACCAGCTGACTTCTTATTGGCAAGCGCGTGCGTATGCTCTTCCCTCTCACTTCGTCAATTGACTGATATTGATTTATCCAATTTATCCAGTGACGTTGGTATTGTCAGTTACCTTTGTAATTTCAGTTTTACTTGGTAAAATAGGTACCGTACGCCATTTGTACGTTTGACAGATATACGCCATGTATTTCCTCGCCTCTTACCGACGCCGCGTAGCTCCAGATAAACTTGCCAAACTATACCTCATAATTCTACAAAAAATCCCAACATCGTGTAGTCATGGAACAGATTAACAATATCACAACAACAACAACAATTCAAATACTGGGGTCATAGATGGAAATTCTCCCATCGATGGAAAAGAAATTTCAAGTAATAGCAATTGTCAATTTACTCCTTGAACTTATTAATAGATTGTATTATTATACAGCTATTATCATTATCCTATGATACGGCTATTTTATCTTTGATACATATAGGGCTTTTGGCCTGTCCAAACCTTTCACTATTGTTCTCTCCAGCTTATGATTATAAATGACCGATAAAAGACCGGAAACTTGATTGATGATATACGTTTTCACATTTTATAGTCCATTTTTATGTACGAGAAAGTAATAATTTTTAATTCAAAACCCAGTTTGGTCATTTTAAATATTATTAAACAATAATTTGAATGTTTCCTTAAATTTCCATAGATCTATCCAAGGTAATGTTTTCGGTCTTCCATTGGTCGTTTATAACCGTAAACTGCTCGGAACAATATTATAGTAAAAATCTTGGACAGGCCAAAAGCCCTGTGTAGGTATTAAAGATTACATAGGGGGCGACGACCCAGCACTGTGGTGGAACGCGTTTAATGCGATAATTACAGTCAAGCAAGGTCGGACATGGTTAGTACTTGGATGAGTGACCATTACAGGGAAAACCATCGTATAGGGCCCGTACAACCTGCAGCGAAACACTTTAGACTACTAGGTTGCACTTTAGACTACTAGGGTGAGTAGCATATCACAGCTCGCAGGTATTATACCAATGAGCACGAGGTATAATGTAGATATGCCGTCTTTCGAAGGAGACGAGAAACCGAGGTCCCGAGTCCATGGATGTTCGGCTCGTTAAAGAACGCTACCACTGGTTGGAACACTAGTGGGCTCGCCAAAATTTCCGGTTAGGGGTAGAGTGCTCATGGCGTCGGTGATTAGCCTTAGTCGCAGAGATAGACCGACGTCAAATAACAGAATAAAAGAAATAAAAAAACAAAAGATTAGATAGCCGCATCATAAGATTATTTTTAATAAGTACCTATTTGCCAATAAAGGTTTGAAACTTTGTTTCATACCAATTCCATAAATCTTTCACTACAATTATAAGTAGATAAATACCTTCCCAACAAATTTCACTGATAATTTTTTACTGAATATAGTAACCAATAAAATTACCTAATTTCAAGTCATGTGTCAAATTTCATCCAATCACCGCTGTATTACAGCGATAATACCCTACATGTGGTGTTTTCAGTTTAGTGTTTATTTTTTATTAAAAATTGATTAAACGTCAAACTGACAGCTGGATTAAAAATGTCGCGAAGATTTGGTATTGCATCTAACGATTCAATTAATTTACCAATTAAGTAGGAATTATAAACTTTATATTCGCGTTCAGTTCGTCGTTGGCAGTTCCGTTCAGTTGAAGTTAAACTGAAGGTTATGAAATCAAACAATTTCATTTTGTTAAATCTATATTGTATTTAAAACATAAAGTGACGCGTTTCGCTAACACAGTAGCTTTTTCAAACGAATTCGTTTCATAGCTTACTATGGATCTACATCAAGTAGAAGCCTCATCTATTCAATTTTTAAACTGAAGGGATCACACAATTACGTTTATAAAGTCAGTCCGCGTTCAGTTCGCAGTTTCCATTACGCCCGTCACGCTGCGTCCGCCTTCGAGATGGCCAAGATTTAAGTTCGCAGTTGGCAGTTCAGGTATAAACCAATCAAAACGAAAGTTTTGCACCACGTGAGAAACGTCATTTGTCAGCTGTTCAATGTACTCATCTTTTTCTGTTTTTTTTCCTTGAAAGCAGCATATAATGAATATGTTGCAGCCCAAATACACTTGAAATCAAATAAATATGTTCATCCATCAGCTGAGATCTATCAAAATTGTCGAAATAATTTTCAACCAATCAAATCACCAACTGCCAACTGAAAGTTCGAGGTTTATAAACGCAAAAATTTACCAACTGCAGAATGGAAACGACGCGAACGACGCCAACTGCTAACTAAACGCGAACGTAAAGTTTATAATTCCGCCTTCATACTTTTCACAACTGTAGTTTTAAATAAAAATGAATTATATTTGATTAAAACTAATAAAGGTTGTATTGAAAATTATTAAACATCAGATTGACAATCAATTTTTTGATATCCACTAAGTAAAAAATTATCTTATCGAATACTCCTCGGGTCTTGATAAATACTCAAAATTTTGTCGTAGAGAATCCTTCAAGCATGTTGTTTAAAGATAATAGCCCTCGGCCTGCGGCCTTGGGCTATTATCAAGCAACACGCAGGTTTTTCCATTCACTAAGGAGATCCAAGTTGTGTATTCTCAACAGTTTACTCTTCCAAGGTGAAATGTGCATTCTATTGTGAATTCTAGTGCGATTATGGAAAATTAGGAAGTGCCGTGTAAACGCCGAAAAATCGGTCCTTCAATAGTTAATGGAAAAACCATAATATTCAATTTTTTTAAATCATTCACAGACAAACATTATATATGTAAAAGTTTTGATGACACAGTGGAATTAGTTATTAGTACGCTTGGTATTGGGAAACCTACGATTTAAATAGTTATCAAATAAGAAAAATTAGGCTAGCTTAAAACAGCACGTGAAGCTCCAAAAAAAACAAAATTTTGAATAGAAAATCATTTGAAAAAAGAATTCGGAGGAATGTGCATGAGTTCTTCTTCAGAAAAGAATTTACGACACCAGACTTGCCTCGTTTCGAGATGATAATTATTACCCTGAAATGAGACAAAGCACTCTATGGAATCTTCCCAAAAGATATAGGTCTTCGATGGAAATAGCATTCTGAAAAGTCTATTGTAATGAAGAGAAGCGATCTTGTACTATGGAGAAAAATTACCTAATGACTATAAAAGTTATAAGAAACCAAAGAAGAAATATCTTTTTTCAAGCTAAAAAATGGATCAACGATCAAAATTAACTAAATATTTCACAATTCAATAGTAACTTCCGGTAAGTAGTATTAAACAATGCCACAATTTCTTAGTTTATAAAAGAAAACTTGTGGAGGATCACTTCGATCATAGAACCATGAGCTATAAAATATATTGTACTATGAATTTAATAGTTTCCTCACCCACCAAACAGTAACTATTAAATCGTAAAATGTTTTGTTGAGCTTGAGTACAACTCTGTAATATTCGAGAAATATCTGGTTGTTAAGGGATTATCGCATTCCAATAATCTATGTAGTTTCTGGAACAAACTATAGGAACACTTTTACAACTGACGACATTTTTTGATAGTCTCCAAATATCCAGTTTTTCCAATAACAACTCTCTTCCAAACACAAACAATGTAATCTGCTTAATCGTTTTGTTTTGCAATAGGACCGAATCAAAGCATCGGACATGTATTCCCAATCCAGCTTGTCCAGAACAAATAACTCAATAGCTTCAACAAAATATGTTTTTATAAAACGAATGACTGCAAATCAAATAAACCGACCTCAATTGGATAATAATTAATACCTCGGGTTTTTGCTGGTTCATGAAAATCATTGTTTTAGTTTCATCAAAAGTCCTTCAACTGTAGAAAAAACACTATCATAAACTACTGTGGAATTTGATTCAGCAATTATCGAAATAGCATACTCGACATGGGTGTTACCATAGATCGAGTATTTCATTTTGATTGCTTTTTAATGACGAAACATTTCAATGAAATTGCCGTGGAATTTAATTTTGGAGGGATGGTCTGTAGAACTTGAAACGCTTCCAGCAAACTCCAGAAATAAATTCTCAACATAATCTTCCATTTGATACAAACGATTGTAACATTATACCCTTTCTATATCCAAACATATTCGTGTAAGATAAAACAATAGAACGTAAAAAGAAAGCTCAAGACTATAGTGAGAATCGTGTTCGTTATACACCATGTCAAAAAAATATATTTTTTCAAGTTTTCTGTCGACTGAAAATATGTACCTGGGAGTAATAATTTGAAATTAAAATGGGGAAAAAGTCAGATAGAACCATATCAGAGAAAAATGTTGGTAAGTTTTTGGCCAGAAATTAGTTCACAACGCTAGCCATTTTTACAGTTCTAAATAACCATGGTCGATTAATTTGATATATAAATACCATCTACCATTCTAACGAGATTACAAATTGATATTATCAACAAAAAATAGACAATGTATATTCATACAATATTGGGGCAGCTAAAATTCATTTCTCCAGTGAAAATGAATTTCAAATTGATATTCTGTGACCTTGGTAAGTATTGCTATACCTGTTTTGGAATGGGAGAGTCGATTTAGATGTTGACTTCAAATAAACTGTGCTTCCAAATTAGTGGGCTATTCATCTAGTCTGTTCAATGATCAGAGAATAGACCATTCCAGAACACATGACTTAGACACGACGGCTATATTGTACTGGAGAGAAATTAAATCGATCAGTTGGAGATAAGTCTTGTGTGTTTGTGTTTTATAAATGAAAATTGAATTATAAACGTACATTAAGTAACTTTCGATAAAATGACGAGGTCACACACACTAAAAAATTGTGATTCACCAAGGGGGTCCTGTATTACAGATCAATCGTTTCGTTAAATACCCCACCTTTTCTCCCTGCATTCTACACTTAAAAACACCACAAAACAATGTCATTCTGGATACCTGCATAAGCTCCTGTTAAGATAATACCCAATCATTATCCCTTGTTCACCAGTGAAATTATAAAGGTACATTAACTAACTTTCGATAAAATGACGAGGACACACACACTAAAAAATTGTGATTTACCAAGGGGGTCCTGTATTACAGATCAATCGTTTCGTTAAATACCCCACCTTTTCTCCTTGCATTCTACACTTAAAAACACAACAAAACAATGTCATTCTGGATACCTGCATAAGCTCCTGTTAAGTTAATACCCAATCATTATCCCTTGTTCACCTGTGAACAATGAAAACTGTGCCCTCTAGCATAATATGGCCGACCTGTCAGTGACGTCATTTTGGAATAGTCCATTGTTTTCAAATTTAAAGCCTATCTGTCTTCCTTTGCATTTTGATGATCGGTAGAGTGAATGTGACAGTGACAAAATTGAGGAATTTTAAAATTCAATCAGTAGTTCGTGGATTACAAATTGAAATTGAATATAATTATAAGTAGCATCTAAAAACCATTTTAAAATGTATAGTTCTAAAAAGGGTTTCCCGACGTACCTTAAATCAATATTAATAAACCCCTAAAGAAGCCATTTTTACCTTCAGTTCAAAAAAGTTAATCCAAAAATTGTACAATTCAAAAAAGATCATGTTTCTCAACTAATTCTCAAACATTGTTTGTAATGCAAAAATCTAATCCAGCTTTAGCGATAATGAATGGAAAATGAAATAAAGTTACACGGCTAAACCTCGAGTTCTCCATTACTGTAATGGTGATACCTTTAAAACTTGAATTTGCATAAGAACGCTACTTCAGTCCGTACTTACTACAGCTCACATTTGAAACAATTGTAACGACGAGGAACGCTGTAAAATTTCGCTTTACCAAATTACAAACAAAGGCAGCAATAGAATACATAAATCGTGTAAATTTGTTATGTTCATGAGAATTACGTAAATTACGTTGAAAATATTCGTTAGATAATCGAACGCCGGCAAATTTCATTATTTTTGAATAAAACTCAGGTAGCCAACGATAATGAGGTCGGATTCGACCACAACGTTCGGTTAAGGGATTGGTGGATTCTATCACCACTTCTAAGAATACACACCAATATAATATAATATTATATTTCAGAAATTATGATATATTGCTTTTTCGATGATTGTTTTACGTACTTGTCCCACCATAATTTTTTAAATTTCGACTATAAGGAAAATCGCAATCGGTGCGGAGTAATAAGACTGTCGGAACAGGTCATTTCAGGGGTGGGTACCTATCATTATTTTTCAGGTAGGTATAGAGACATTCGGATTACTGAAATATTTATCACGAATATTATTGTTTTTCTATATTATTTTGGTGTACTCGGTTGTAATTTTTTTATGAACATGAAAACGACTTGCATATTATTATTGTTGAAACAATTTTTAAGATCTATTGCGAGTAATGATGATCTCAGGCAGACGAGGTGGGATTATAATTTCAGAGATGATTCCCCTACCTGACTAAGAAATTTGTGTATTTTTGTTCCAAAGGTACAATAATTGCTGTTTGAATGTCAGCAATTATTCATTTAGTATTTAGTGGATTTAGAAAGAACTTGCTCGCTTGATAACTCTTATCAAGTAATTTTTGTCATTATTAGTTTCGGTTAATAGTAACAATGGCAGAAAATTTGCAGTACGGATCCGGGCTTACACCTGCAAAGCGTTCGAAAAAGTCGGCGTTGTCGGTGAAGGAGACAGTAATAATGAACAATGTTTATAATTACTTGAGAACTGGAAATCCTTAAGGTTCAGTTAATGAAATTGTTATGACTGGCGTAAGCAAATCAACAATATACAAAATTAGAAGTGAGGCGAAAAGTTATTGAATCCGCAAAGAAAAATGCAGGCAATAAAAATAAAGTTGAATTCACAGATAAAATTAAAGACCCAATAAGGAGAAAAGTGCACGAATTTTATTTTAGGAAAAAATCCCAGCACTAGCTAAAATTTCGGATGAAATAAATAAAAAAAGATCCATATTTTCCCAAAATCGGCCGAACGAAACTACGGGAAACGCTACAGGCAAAATGGGCAAATCAAGATGAAAAAGCGATTCTTATTGATACGGAATTATTTTTTGGAGACGGAGATATCAAAAAATAATTTTTAAATTACGTGTAGAAGGCAAACCAATATTTTACCTGAATGGAACCTGGGTGAATGAAGGCTATACTGTCAGTAAAATGTGGCAGGATACCAACATTCATTCTTTAAGACAAGCTTTTTTGGAAGGATTATCTACAGGATTGAAGAGTCCATCCGGTGAGGGACGACGTCTATTCATAACTTATATGGGTTTTTGGATGGTAGCTCTTCGATATTCCAATCTAAGAAACTGGAGACTTCCACGAAGATATGAACTCCGACGTTTTTAAAGAATATTTTGAACAGATGATTGACCTAATACCAAAAGGCTCAGTCATAATAAGTCGAGTTAATTGAAAGGAAGGAATTGCTTAAAAGGAAAAGGTCAAAGTAAAAGGTTTTGCTACAAGTAAAAGGAAACCCTCGTCTCCAAATTGATAATGATTACCTTATACTTGCAACTAAATGGTTTGGTAGAAGAGTGAAAGGGTCTTATACATTTCGAGACACGCGAAACAGCTAGCTGTTCACAACGTGCCAATTCGTCTATATTAACGAATGATTAATAGTGGTGAGTTGTAAGTTGGGTTTTGAAATGTCTTTGTTGAGTGAAAGCGAAACTGAACAACAGTAAAATAATAGCAGTGAGTTGAAATTTATTGCTGACTAACTTCGCAGCTGTCCTATTATTTTGGCCAAGTGACAGGTTCCGAAAGTTGAAAAAAGGGAAGATAAAGCGATCGCAAAAGTATTGCAAAAATACAAAGCATTATCTAGTAAAGAATCAGATGCGAAAGATTTCATGAAAACAGTCAACAACATGAAGAGTAGACTTAAGACAAAAACGGAAACAGGAAGGTGATTTGGTGCCAACTTCATCATCATTAAGTGTCTCCGTTCCAGTAAAAAATAATGCAAAGGCAACCAAAGCCAGTATACCACCAAGGAGAAAAACAGCTACAGATAAGTATGAAACCGATGACACCAAAAGTTCAACCACAAAGAAGTTACAGCGATTAGTTTCACTCCAACAATTTCTAACATCAACCCTGCAAAAGGAGTATATTATAAAAAAACTACAAAAGTTACAAAGTGAACATTGTAATACTCATCAAAAAACAGGTGATACTTTGCAAGACAATATTATTGAAAATTCCTACATGAGTGAAATCGATTACACCAATCGCTGCTGAAATGCGGTATTTTATTTCCAGTACTGGAAAACTTCATTTAATTATCAGCTTTTGCAAGATGGTCCACCATAGCCGTAACAGTAAGTGATACTGTACCTTGAGTTACTCCAAGCTCTTATCCGTTTTCACTTTTATAACCAGAATCGTCTAGGTATCGCAAACATATCTCCATTTTTTGCACTACTGACAGCGCACCGCCTCGGACCTCTCCACTTTCAAATAAAAAATGATGTGCAAGCCATTCAACATTATTTTCCCTAGAGCGAAATAGCTTTGCTGTTGCTGTTTGGAGTACAACGAGGTTTTGTGACGTCTTTCACGCTCACCAAATCAGCCATAGCAAGATTTAATCACATACACATCTTTTACTACTACGATTAATCTGCATCTGACTAGACGCATCAATATGCAAGGAATTACTTCAACAAGTAAGTGAAGGATTTACTTTATTATTATGCATTTACATCAATCCAAGTGTAAACGTCGACTGGATAAGGATTCTCTTCCATTTCGCTTATTTTTTATCAATACAACTTAAAGTAAAAGGTCCATAATTTGTAAGTAAAAGGTTTTGCTTTGTTTCATCAATTCGGTTAAGTATAAAATAACGCTAACCATTCTCGTCACATTGAGAATGTGCCAAACACATCATGGAGAAAACAAGAGATCATTCAATGGCCAACAGACAAAAATATTAATTTTCCCTAAAAATCAGTCTTACCAGAACTTCTACAAACTGTAAATTTGAATGAGCCTCCTGCTTGATTTGCAGTGGACGAACTAGCAAAAAAACGTGGTATTGAGGTAGTGCGACTTCCCCCATATCACTGCCAATTAAATTCGATAGAACTTATATGGGAACAAGTGAAAAGTTCTATAGGTCAACATTCAAACTAAAATATGTGCAAGCATTATTAGACAGGTCCCTATTAGAAGTTACTAAAGAAAATTGGCAAAAGCAATTAATCATGTATTAAAAGACGAAGAAATCACATGGAGGCTGGACAAAATCTGCAGACATTACAGTGACACTATTAACAATTTCAATAAATAATGACTCCCTAAGTGACGATTGTGATACTATAGTGATTTGGAGACATTTGCGATCACTAATCTAGACTAAGATGAAGGGAATACGATTTAAGACATTTTACAAGTGGCATGTTCATATTAATCTGGTAAGCGAGCTACAATTAGTATCTATCATAACATTGTATTATCCAGAATTCGAGCCATAATTTGATGGTCATCATTTCAAACCACACTCATTCAATAGGATATCTACGTATTTTCATAATCTGAAACCTAATCAATACAACAAATATTAACAATATATACCCTCGAACCCCTAATACTGTTCCTAAACCTACGCATATTATACCCCTAGAAAGTATTAAGATAAGACTTGGTCATTGTTATCTTTCTACAATATCTGTCGGCACAAATAAATTTCTTGTTTCCACAACATTCATTACAGCAGGTAGTGTGGAATAACATATATTATTGTGTTTGGTCCACTAGTGCTAAACAAGTCCAATAAAATTTTGATATATTACCCCGCACCGATAGCGATTTCACTACCTACCCTGACTAATTGTTCAAACACCACCATGAAATTTCATTAGGAGTTTTTATTTTTTAACACATTGTTTATGTGGGTTTTGCACACAAAAAATTATTCAAATAAAATAACGACTTTCTTTTGTGTTTTTCACCAACACTAAATAAACGTAGCATTGGAGTAGAACTTTGTTTGATTAAAGTTTCCTGTAATATTGTTGTATTTAATAAAGCGCGTTACCAATAGATATCGCTGAATAATAATTATTCTAACGCTTCATGAATTTTGAAAAATATTTTTCAAGTACAGTGACCACTCAGCTGAGAACAAAGAACTACTTCTCCGACGGATATTAGATTACACTTCAAAGTCAAACGGGGTTGGCATATCTACAAGATAATCAAACCAACCATTCTGGTTGGCAATTAAAAGGGAAAACATAACCTGTAGACCGGTTTCGGCGTTATGCGCCCTATCAGTACAAGGTATATGCTATCCGTCTGCGAGCTAAAAGCCTAATCACGAGCTGAAGAATACCCTAAAATCACAATCAATACATGTCTTCCAGTAACGGAAGTATTAAAGTTGTGACAATAGCGACATCTCCACCTCCAACTGCAAAAAAAATTCGAGAGATCTGACAACAAACTGCTTGGGTTTGGAACAATAAAGTATTATTCAGCGATATCTATTTGTTTAATTTGTTTAACACTCCTTTATTTCTGTTGAACTCTTTACTGCAACCAATTCAAAATACCTCCTTTCAAATATCCTGATCGTTCTAGTCATGAATATTCAAGAAGTAGTTGGCCACTTAGCGGTAGAGGTAGAGGTACAAAAACTACGAAAACTTCTTATTTTCAATTCCTAAGAATCGTCTGTGTTGCCGTAGAATGAAAATGAAGGCTGTAATTTAATTTGAAAAATGATCATTTGCTGACATTTGGGATATTTTCATTCTTTTAATAATTCACAGAGACTTTTGACACACAGAGAATATTATTAATATATCAAAGAAATGAAATATAATTCACTTGTATGCAGCTTGTGTCAAGAAATTTTAATTTCGCGTTAAATACATTTCTTTCGTGTTAAATCGGCATATATAGGGCATATATAGGGAAGAACTTATCCTCCTAAAATCTACTTTGTATAAATTCCATTTCTAGTTATTCAGACAGGTGAATATTGACAAGTTAATGTCATGCATTATGCTCTCTACTGTCAAAATTTCCCATCTGTTCGTGAAACAAAACTTGCCAATCGATTTACAACTTATCACAAGCTGAATGTCAGAGCTTATGAAATTTCCAATCGATTGAAAACTTCTTTCTACGAACAAACCTCATATTTGAAGTTCCTTTTCTGTTTGTATCTTTGTACAAAACTGTGAATAAGGCTCTTATTCAAGAGTGGTATTTGCACATGGAATCCAATTTGAAACTAAACGGGATATAATATACATATGTCCCTTATGATTTGAATGGTTGAAGTTTGTTCACATCACATTTAATTTTATTTGGTCTCATAACTTCACTGGCGATTTTCCAGACAGTGAAACTTGCTCTGTTTGGCTCTCGTTCCCGTATGCCAGGCTTTAATGTGATAGTAACTAGAATTGATAAGAAAGATCTTAAACTAATTAGATTTGGCAGTTAGCTGCATAAGTTCTTGAGCTGTATGCATATATAATGATGAATTGAATTATGTCGGTGAGAAGAAAGTGTATGTAAACAACTTCAACATACGTATTTAATACATAATTCTCATACCTACTCGTGTATGGAAGTAATTATCAAATACTTTTCACCTACTACAGTATTTTAAACGCGGAAAATTTATTAACAAAGTTTCTCAAAAACTTCAGACAATTATATTTGACAAATGAGTTGCAAAACAAACTCTCCAGTGCTTCCAATGCTAAAGTTCCGAGCTTTAATCACGTTCATCTCGAGCTAGAGACCGTCAACCTTGAAACAATATCTTGAAAATATTAAGAAAAATAAATCATAGCTTTTCAATAGCACTATAGCATCATTTATCATCAACACAGGTGGAAGAAAAAAATGGGAAACATTCGTCTTAAGACAAACTGGACATACAAAAATTAAAAAAAAACCTAACGTAAATATTGCACTGTGATTAGCAGTAACGTTAATTTCACAATCCATCAATTGACACTCAATAACTGTATCAATAACTTGATATTTTCTACGTCAACATTTTTACTAAAGTGCCCAATCTTTTTGTCGTGCCCTTCAACTTTTATCGCATTGGTAACTCTTTTTTCCATCTTCCGAGGAAACATTTGTCAATAACAAATTGAGAGATTCATTTGAACAACCTACTTCTTCGCATTTGAGGTATCAACAATAATTTGTATCTAATGATTATTTGTGTACAGTTTATCCAAACTTCGTTGAATATTGTGTTAATATCTTTGAATGATTATATCAATAACCGAAAGGTTACTAATTAACTTGGTAGTTTGTGTCTACTTATGTTAGCTACGTCTAATTGAATCATATTTTTTCATTTTTTGTCCATTTGAAATACATGTATCTTGAGACAGGTACGGCGTTCTGTAATACACTGTACAATTAGAACTTATTTTAAAATATGCATGGGTGCTGAGACTAGCTTCAATCGGTTGAAATTTCACTAAAATATTCTTGAGCTTTTACATGATATTGACTGATCTGATACGATATCATGCTGTTCAGCCTGTTACATTTTTAATTTCAAAAGTATTTTATTTGGTTAATTTTTGTGACACAGTAGTCATTTCCTACCAAATTTCTACTGAATTTCTAAACATGCCGTTTCCTTGTCGCATTGGTCACTCCAGAATAAAAATTATTATTTTTATTAAATTTCACTTCCATTTTTGTGTTTCGATATTCGAAATTACAAATTGTCGTTTGGAAATCCTTTTTCTTTATTCACGGCCGAAAGTACATACTTGCTGCTCCTGTTGACAGACAGAAAGTCCGACATTTATTTTCAGGAAAGACAACAAAAGTAGCAAGTAGGTACTTTCGGATAAAAATGAAGAAAAATAATATACACCACACGGGCAAACAGTTTGAGATCTCTGAACTGAATATACTTTTCTCCTTTAACTGCTACCATAAAAGCAACAAGTGATATTTTAATATAATGAATTGTTATCGTCTGGTTTAAGTTTACGTCACAAGTTGACCACAAATTTGAGTTAATTTTAAATCAAATTCACGGCAAGTTTAAGTCGAGGCAAGTCTACAGCTTTAAGGCAAAACAATCAACAATCTAAAAGTGGAGAATGAATTATATTTAGCTGTTCATTCAAGTTATAGTCAGGATCAAGGATGTGCTTCTTAATTTCTAATGCTTCTAGAAAATGTCATTGTGAATAATTTTGACAGTAATGTGAAAGTTCGAAGCGATTATTTAATGTTGAAGTATGATTACGTTAGGTGTTTGCATAGTTTAACTTGTCTTCCTATAGCAACTGAGATGGTCACTATACCCTATATCTTATTTCTAAATTTCTTTGAATCTGACTCATGTAAATGGCATAACAGTGAGAGCAGTTGAGTTTATAGACTCCAAAGTTTCGTAAAAAGTTAGTTTCATCTTTGTAATTCGATAAAATCAAACCAATATTGTAATAATATCGAAAGCAATTGTAGACTTGTCGATGTTTGAAATTATTTCTCAAATTTTGCAGAAATAGATTGAAGGATGGTAGTTGGTTTCCTCATTTTGGTTTGGGAGCATGGATTAAATTGCTTTGTTGTATTATTTCCTAGGTGAAATTTTGCCAATCATGTTGCAAGTGTAACCGTTTGATATTGCAATTTCTTTAAAAATTTCAATTTATCTCACGAAGCTATCTTTGGTATTAGTTGGAATGTTATCTATATAGTTCTTAATACAATTGCATATAAAAAGGATTATTTCTATCTCATATCTTATCTTGGACGTATAACTTGTTTGGTTTTGAATACATTCTCATTCAAAGGGTTGGAATCAATAAATCCGCAAGAAGACATTACAGAAAACTTTCTGGAAAAGCTGCATTCATCAGAAAACTTATCATTCGAATCCTTTAGCTACTGCAAATGGAAGCAGAAGGGGATATTATATAT
>CAJUYH010003873.1:0-14783 GCA_910591685.1 Galerucella tenella | reverse complement strand
TTTTGCTAGTGAAATAAATTATAATTTATCAATTTCATATTTTCTTGCAAGCATATAATATCTAAAAAAGTTTAATATGGAAGCATATCTATTAAAAACCAATGGAAAAGTTTTTTCTGGTTAAATACAAAAGCAAACGATTTTATCTTATCAAACAATCGGATGAATTACAGTTCTTGAAGAACAAAATTAAAGCAAATTACCAAAATGTGAGTTATTCTCGAATAGTCACTAATAGAACCATATTTTTTCATTTCACAAAAGTAGGGTTCTTAGGTAGACCCCTAATATATTATGTATGGGTTATAAATGTTATAAAAATTATGATTTTTAACTGCAAAACAGAACATATTTTGATTATGAATATCTAACCCCAAACATATGAAAAAAATTATTTTTCCAATTCATCCATGATAAAATCGTAATAAATCATGTGGTCGGTAATGCACTAATGCAGGAAAGCCCAAAAGTACGAAGGAACAGGGTATATAAAAACACAAACGAGTTGAAGTCGAAATTGAAAGAAAGAGAAGTGTCAACTGGTGTCAACGACGAATTATATGTTTTCTTATTCTCGGGTTAAATGCCTTAGCTTCAGAATGATGGGTTTGGAGCTAATTTTTTTACTCAATGTATTCCTACAATCTCACCCTTCTATTAGTTAGTTTGCTTCGTGCGGGTAATCGACACCACTTAACTGACACCTGTCGCCGCTTAACCGACATCTGCCTTAGATAAGGCAGATAGGCGGTATTAAGTGGAGTTAGGTTGACTCTTGCTTCAGTTGAATGGCTTATTGAAAAGGAGTTTGCTGGGTTTGCTGCTCAGGCACGTGACTCCATTATATCTGTTGGTTTGCGAGATATTCACCCCGTGTAGCATTTTTTAATATACCAAATGCTTGTTCTGGACCAGTTAATATTGTTTCAGACTACTTTGTAAGGTTATCTGCTGCCTTATTGTCCATAAAACCATAGTTCTTTGGTTCCCACTAGAGTGTTTTCATTTGATAGTTTGCCAGAGCTAAGAGTCTTTTATAAGCAGACCCCGACCAGTATGGACCTGATCTGGGGTCATGCTAAGAGTTGAAGTGCTGTGATAATGTAAATTCACGCCTGAAATTCGCACAGAAGTGTTAATGCTGCGGATTAGTACTATGCATGGGATTAGTTCTATGCATTAAAGCTCATGTTTCGCTTATTTCATCACAATTGAGCTAGATGTTGTATGATTGGTTGTCATCAATAGCTTAGTTTTCACTTAAATCTGGTTATGCATATACCAGCAAGTCTGAAGTTTCGATATCTCTAGTTTAGCTTTTCTCTGATCTGTTTTTAGTACCAGACTAATGCACCATAGGTACTTAACTATGGGTCTCACAACAGTTGTGTGTACGTACCATGGATTTAGCCCATGTGTTTAGTATATAAAATTATTCCTGGATACTTGATCTGTTTTATTTTCTTCTTTTCTAGTGAACAGAATCATCCCATTTTTTGCTTCCGTCACTATTTCTAAACTGTTCTCACAGCTTGTTGCATTAGTTCGGATATAGGATAGAGAGACTAAAAGTAATGATGGTATTCCATATAACATTTTTTCTTTACGCCCTTCGTTAACGAACTATAGGGCTCTAGAGTTGGGAATGAAAAATGGTTTTTTATTTACAATTATCAAATGGCTGATTGGAAATTGGTAATATTTCAACCGTTAATAAACACCATAATTGCACACTTTTTGGCGTGATATACAAGTCTACAACATACTTGTGAACTCAGGTACCGACTAAGTTAAATGGTGGGTGCGCCATTTTTTTGTAAGTAAAACTTTTTTCAGTTATAAATGCAATAATTGGCTTTTGTGAACATTTTTAAAGTTATCAAGTCCTTTTGTGACATCTCGTTAACATAAACGGCTTAAGAGATACGGGCAATGTTATGTCGCACTGCACACCTATTGGCGCATTCACATTTATTTTGAATGTACGATTACAAGAAGAAGATTATTAGCAAATTAATAATAAATTGGTGTAATTTTTTTCAACCGTTTTGACTTTTTTGATGTCGTTAATCACTTGGTTACTCGTTTTTTCTAATCCGCTTATGTAATGTAGTTATTCATTTTTCAGGGTCTTGTTGATATTTTTACTTTTATTAAAGTTATGTTCGTTTTCAATAAAGTTCTTCATAGTTAAACAAAGTAAAAGTTTATATTCATAAATGTAGACTGCACCAATTTATTAATAATTTGCTGATAGTACAGGATGCTTCTTGTAATCGTACATTCAAAATAAATGGGAATGCGCCAATATAGGTGTGCAGTGCGACATAAAATTGCCCGTATCTCTTAAACCGTTAATGTTATCGAGATGTCACAAGAGAACTTGATTTCTCTAAAAATGTTCACAAAAGCCAATTATTGCATTTATAACTGAAAAAAGTTTTACTTAGGTACAAAAAAATGGCGCATCCACCATTTAAGTTAGTCGGTACCTGAGTTCATGAGTATGGTGTAGACTTGTATATCACGCCAAAAAGTGTGCAATTATGGTGTTTATTAACGGTTGAAATATTACTAATTTCCAATCAGCCATTTGATAATTGTAAATAAAAAACCATCTTTCATTCCCAACTTTAGAGCCCTATAGTTCGTTAAGGAAGGGTGTAAAGAAAAAATTTTATTTAAAATACATCATTATTTTCAGCCTTTCTATCAACTCCCAAGTTTTTGGTACGAATTCCTGGGACACCCTGTACATATAGGTTGTTTTGTCAGGTCGTAATCATACCCTTGGGTGTATTATCCCTCACTGTTTATTGAAATGCGGAGTGAACGGTATATTGTGAATCATTTCTAGATTATAAATGGGAGTATTCAATCCTCTATTCACGTTTGTTTCATATTAAATTCCAATGGCCGACCATGTCTCCCAAGATAATCCACTTTAGATATAGCGTAAATAAAATATGGACGCGAGGGCTACATTGGTATTAGTATACCGAAAAATATACGAAATTTCAACGTAAGTCTGCTAAACAACGTTTGTAGCGCTCTTATCTGCGCTTCTTGTCCATCAGTTACCTTGTCAGCTCTCATTAGTCGTGTTTAGTTTTCAACGTATACCTGCATTTTTATATAGTTCTGGATACTTAAGCTCTCCAAACTTTCTGTATTCATATAGGTTCCTTTAATGATATGAGAGACAGTGTATTCAACCGCTGGCTTCATTTTGAGTTTAAATCTACGAGCTCAACGTCCGTTAATATAAATAAACTTTTCAGGTTAGGTTAACGTTATTTAACTTCTTCTTATCTTCTTTTATATTCACTGTATGAAACAATTTTGTGAACACTATGGTCACAAAAATTGAAAAAGTAGAAATATTATTAACAAAATATCGTAGCATATCCTTCAAAATGTTCAAAAAGGGGTTAGCTGCAAAGATTGCTACTCGAAGACGTTTAAAATTTAACTTAAAAATTGCGCTCCGGTGGTTGAATCCTACACAGTTGACTCTCCATCGGGAAAACGTTCAGCATAACTCAAGTTGTCACTAAAACATTTTCCAAACGTTTATCCTATTACTAAAATATTTACTACTAGTTATACCTAGTCAATTCGTGAAGGTTGTAACAACGTTGTGTTCCAACTTTAGACATGCTTAACAATAAGACGACGTTGTCTGATGGTTTGGAGAGCGCTGATGCATAAGTGACTAAATTCTGAAATGCTGAAAGCGTGTTGCTTGATAATATCCCAAGGCCGCAGGCCGAGGGCTATTATCTTTGAGCAACACGCTTGAAGGATTCTCTACGACAAAATTTTGCGTATTTATCAAGACCCGAGGAGTATTCGATAAGATAATTTTTTACTTTGTAGATATCAAAAAATTGATTGTCAATCTGACGCTTAATACTTTTCAATACAAACTTTATTAGTTTTAATCAAAAATTATCCATTTTTATAAAACTACAGTTGTGAAAAGTACAATTGGTAAATTAATTGAATCGTTAGATCCAATACCAAATCTTGACGACATTTTTAATCCAGTTGTCAGTTTGACGTTTAATTAATTTTTAATAAAACATAAACACCAAACTGAAAACACCACATGTAGGTATTATCGCTGTAATACAGCGGTGATTGGATGAAATTTGACACATGACTTGAAATTAAGTAATTTGATTGGTTACTATATTCAGTAAAAAATTATCGATAATAATACAACAAGTGTGTTGATGATTATCGAAATACAAATTTTTTCGATTTTGAGAAACAAATTGTTGTTTGGAAACAGCACGAGCGCGTAAGCGCGAGTGTGGTTTCCGAAAACAACAATTTGTTTCGAAAAAGAGAAGAAATTGTCGATAATCATTAATTACACGAGTTGTATTTGTCAAGATTATTTCTTGATACAATAATTCTGACGTTTCTTTAATAATTTGACATTTTCTGTCAGTCGCTAGATTTTTAATATCGAATGAAACAACTAATGACAACGCGAAACACACAGATATTGCATGTATCCAATCAGGTGCCGAAATACAAAATCGAAAACATGGTGTTTTCAGATATCAATCCTCATATTTAAACCAATCGAAGGCGCGTATTTTGTATTGAGTGAAATAATCGTCAAAATGCTACTTGGGTCATTCCAGAATCAGTCCTAAAGATGCGAAAATGCATTTCTCAATGTTGAAAACAATTTGAAAGACAATCGTTTTCGAAAGTTTTTCCATTTTTTTTTCTAGCTATACAAAATATGAAAGACTACCCTCGTATTCGAAAATTCAAAATCAGTTGACTCGAACTCTATTCTTAAAAGGTTGAGCTCAATGGACGTAGCGAGTTTTTCCTCTAAAAATTTTGGGTAAAATTTGGATACAATAATATGTTTACAAGTTTCATTGTTTATTGCCAAATATATCGGATTGTGCTGGACAATGCAACTGATCATAGCCGTCAATTGGTTAAAGTACCAAATCACAACAGTACTAAACAAGAAATTTAAGAGTGTTTTTAGGTATTTTGAAGAATCGTACAAAAAAAAGTGATAGTGCCATAGTTACTGTAATATTTATTGTCGTGAGTGTTTTGACTTTGTCAATTGTCATCAGTTGTTAATTTTAATGTTCACTTCAGTTTTGACCATTCTCATCTTTCAAGGTCGTGAGCATCTCATGATTCTGCGAATGACAATTACTTTTGGTGTTCTTGACCATCCGTAACTATGCGATTATGCGTATCTTACAACGAGTGGTGTTTGTTGATCGCAACCGAATTGCGTATGCGATTCAATAGATATTTAATAGGTGATGTTCCTGAATTTTGTCTGCATTGTATTTGTGAAGTCTATATATCTCGACACTCAAAGTCAAAGTTAGAATCAAAATTATTATTATCCATATATTCTTATTATGATACAAGTAATTTTAAGCTGTCCAATATTTTTGAAATATATTCCTACAATCTTTGGGCATTTTTCATAGTAAAATCGATCGAAAATTTTCCTGATGTTAGTTTTGGATTTTCTTTCATGAATTCCAATGAGCAACAATCTTTTTTGTTCCATAGAAGCATTTGTTTGCATCTTAATTTTGGTATTAATATTGACTGTAGATATCTTCTGTATGTTCCTTGTGGTATATTATTCATTATTTTTCTAATTTCTTGGGAAATTAAACCACAATATTTTTAAATTCTTTATTTCAACGTTTCGGTAGCGTTCCAGCTACCGTTGTCAAGAAAAAATAAGTAGAAATTAATTTTTATCCCCAGTTGTCAAATTTTTTCTGTTGTGTCAGTTAGGGATAAAAAAATTAATTTCTACTTATTTTCTCTTGACAACGGTAGCTGGAACGCTACCGAAACGTTGAAATAAAGAATTTAAAAATATTGTGGTTTAATTTCCCAAGAAATTAAAAAAAGAATTGACTGTAGAGTTCATTTTTATATAATGAATTAATAAAATTAACACATTCGAATAGCTTACCTATTTACATCTCTGTTCACATTTGTAACGTCAACTGACGCTGAATTGCGCTGATGTCAAGTGTATTTGAGCAGTAGAATAATACCATTCGTATGATTTTGCGGAGAGTGCTCAAGAATATCATTTTTAAGAAATATTCGCAAATGGAGCATTCGCAGGCTTGCGATTGTAGAAAAAATAACATACAAGATACCAGACTTGGGTCGAATACTGAAATTTGGTATTCGAATCCGAATCCTGAATACTTTATTCTAAATTGTATTCGAATACTTGAGATTCGAATACAAAGGAGAAAAAGTATTCGAATAACGCTGTATTTGAATACCTGGATTTATTTAAATAGAAATACTTTTCGAGTATTCCAACTAAAACTAAACATATGCGCACTTTAAACTCAATTTTTATTCACGTGCTTGAAATAATAAAAATATATAACAAAATTAAAAATGCTTTACTACAAAATAAATGAAACTAGAAATAAAATTCTTCTCATTTAAATAAAAAAATAGGAACCAATCAATATCATATGACGACGCACCGGTACTTAAATATGTATAAAGAGAAAAATTAAGTGTTTTCTATACCGTTCGCCTTCAACAAAACCAACATTTCAAAAAGTTTGTCGCCCAAATTTTGACGCTTTGTCATATTTATCATACCCGCAATAGAAAACAATCGTTCTACTAGAGCAGAAGATGGTAATATGAAGAAATAGAGGAGCAGAGTCGAATGAATTGGCGCTTGCCTAGTGAAGAGGTTTTTTAATGGAAATTACTATTTCTTTATGCATTTCGTAATTATTCTGTCAGTTCTCTGTTTCTTTGAATCTTAAATTCATGTGCATAGAGTTGAAAAAATACTTTGTCGTGAGTTTTAGTGGTTTCACTGATTTTCAGTGTTTTTAATCGGTGTTTTATTTTGGACATGGAGAACTATTATTTTTGGCACGTAATGATGGAGGATTTACGGGAGGCAGAGGAAAAAGTACGAATTGACGAAGATAGGGGCGCCAGGTTTTCATATGACTATCGCTTGGAAGCATGCCTCCTTTTGTAAGGAGTGAAACGCGACTGACTCATTTCTATTCAATTTCAATACTAATTGATTCACTAAACAGACTACTTTATTTATCATTGGTAATATAACATAACAAATATAAAAAGTAATTAACGACAGAAAATTATTACAACTGTCTAAAAAAAGAGGCTAAAAATAACTAAAAAGTAGATCTTTTGTATCAAATAATGCTGGAAACAACGCAATAATTTTAAACGTTCACATGTAGGTTCAAGAATTAGTCGTAGTCGTAGAGATATATGAGAATACCTAGACACACGATTGACATCCACTTTGTGCAAATGTGTGTGATATTCAGCTTTTAAGCTCTTTCTTTAAAGCAGAAAAGTTGAACGATGGAAAGTTATTACCGTAATCTAATACATTCAATAGAAAACTGTCTTATTTACCTAGTCCAGTTGTCCTTGATATCGCACGAGTCAATAAGTTTTAGTAAGGTGTGCTATAACCAACCATTATTGTTGGTTATAGCACACCTTTCGGTAACGGTCATTTTCCATTCGAGGAGTGAAATTTATGAAGCTTCAAAACTTTCCATACTGACTCATGTGATAGTCCTGTCATGACAAAGATTTGACAAATTGATAAGGTAGGATCTATTCCAAATTGTCCAAGAACTTCAATTTGAGTTGCTCCATCGAGTACTTTTGCGGCATTTTTGCTTTTGTTCGCTACTGAACCCATTTCTCTAAATTTTGCTATTAGCAAATATCTTTCGTTCAGGGAGCCAAATATTAAAATTATCTCCACACGTTCAGGTACACTGTAAGCCAAAATATTTTCGGGCCAAACGTACAAATAAATCAATCTAACACAAATGACAATGACATTAAGGTAAGTATCAGATAATCCAATAATTTTTTGTACAGTCAGGAAATGAGAAGCAGAATAACAAAATGTGTTGTTTTTTTTTGTTTATGACCAGGGAGAGACTCCATTAGCCATATATGTGTTGTTTAAAAACTGCAAAGCAAATAATTTTTTTGAAATGCGATTGATGGAACATCCAACACTCAAATTGGGACCTTATTTGCACCTTATTTGGAGGCTTTTAAAGCGAAGTATCGTTTCACAATTAATTGTTATTTCTGTTGTCAAATAAATGTTCCTGCTTTATTGTTACACCCTGTATAATTATCACTCAGGTGCCTACTCTGTAACTTGTTGTTACACAACGACGTCGTTACGGTAACGATTATTATGTTAACGTCATGTTATATTCTGTAATAATGTCGTTACTTAAAAATCTAGTGACAAAACATAATGATAATATTTTCACAATTTCATAAGGGTTGGTATAATAGTAATTTTTGACATCTGATGCTGTCTTGTTAGGTTACGAAGGGATTTACTTAATAGATATCGCAGCATAGCAATTATTCTACACTTCATAAGTTTTTGAAAAATATTTTCACTCAACTTTATGAATTGCTCGGCTCAGATTAAATAATTCAGATTTGAATAATCTACATCCACAGATGTCATTTTGGTGCCCCCTCCCTAGAAACGGTTTTGGATTTTTTTTATATATTTTTTAGTTCATGAGGTACTTCCCATTGTAATTTTTCAAATTGACACCCTGCAAAAAGTTACTGGTCGTCATTGATATCATTGTTACTTGTACTTGATTCACTATCACTTGTGTAAGAACGATTAATTCATGATTAAAGGATTCACTTTCACACTTCCAATAACATCTATCGTTTCTCAATTATTCTTTTAAAGGTGGTGTTTATATTGATATAACACCATAACCTAATTTCATTTGATAACTCCAATAATTATTATTCATTCATTTTGGATTCAGTTCAATAGTTTCCACTGGTGTTTATTCATTTTTAAATATCTTCAAACCAAAATATTCGGCATGAATAGAATTTAATGTATATACCAATCGATGAAAAAATTGGCTACTGCTAGCACAGCGCTCACATCTGATCAGTTGACAATATCCATATTCCACATGTCCTTTTCAATTTTTTTAACGTGACTAATGCACATTTGCCATGTTTCTCCGGTAATATTCACTTTACATCTTCTAATTTTTATGTGATACTAGAGAACCCGACACACGGTGTCCAGTGCTAATTATTGTGAAAATTTTTTAACAGTTCCAAGAACCAATCAAATTTCCTCATTTTTTATCACATGAACAATTTCACCCAATCATGTCAACATTACACTGAAAACAGACCTTGGGGCTGTTTTCACGTTGCTATGGATGCATATTGATTTATTTCGACTTTGAAGTTTCAAATATTTATTATTTCGAAATGTCACATTTAACTTTTCTAATTGTTCCTTTGTTAATTGCACCTTTAGATAAATTGTTTAAGATCTGTTCTTTTTCTATAATAAGCAAAAAATTTTCTATCCGAATAACCCTCGGACATTGATAAATGCTCAAAAATTTTATGACAACTTTCTCAAGCTTGTTGCTTATAGGCAACAGACCTCCGCCTACGGCGTCGGTCTGTTTCCAAGCAACAAGCTTTCGACATCTGTCATAAAATTTTTTCGAACAATTATCAATGCCCTTGGGTTATTACTACTGACAACCAACTGTTACGTTCAGAATAAGACTAACTATATCTTTTCGATACAGTGGGACATCATTTAAAACAAACGTTCCAATAAAATTGTTGTTTTCACCATATTCCTCGCAATTTTTCCATATTTTATTACCGTTTAAATTTTCCCTGGACTACGACAAACATTTCAAAATCAAAATCAGCTGAATCGACCCGGGAGTTCTCGAGGTTTAACGAGACAAACAAACATTTGATTTTTATATATAGAGAGATTGTTTTTCGCAACGAACTGTTTAATTTCGGCCCAAACCAACTTTATTGTTTTGCAAACAGTAAACACTAGAAGAAGGTGAATTCTACGACATGTGATTTTCTTTCTGTACACATACCGGAAGACGTTTAAAATCAGTGTATTTTCGTTTAGACTTAAAAGTCCAAGGGCGTTCAGTACAACATTTTCAATTTTCACAAAACTCTCATCAATACAACCCTTTCTAAAAACGGTTATCACAAAACCAAAGACCATAATGAAAACTATTGTAAGTATACCTAGTTCTTTTCAAGATCTGAGAAGCTGACCTGATCTGAGATAGGATAATGACATGCAATGAAGCCATAAAGGTATTATCCGTGACAGGGGCGTATTTATTTTATTGGCGAATAATAAATTATTACCCGAAAACTCCATAACACTTTTGGGTCATTCTTATTATAAATACTTCATCTTTCATATTTCTCATCAGGTATAGTGCGGCTCTGCACGGTAAATCCGGAAAGTTTTATGGTGTTATTGCATCTCAAGCTTAGGTCAAGTCAGTTTCTCAGACCGTGTGAAGTACTATGACTATATGTAAGTCATAATGATTAAACAGTACAATAATATTTCATAGAATACATAATCAGGCTTTTGATTTTCTACCTGCGAATTTGAGAATAATAGATAAGCGTTTATTTATAATATGCCATATCGATAGTGAAAGGTTTGTTTAAAATAGGTAAGGAAGCTACAATATTTTATAGTTCATAATTCTATATTTGGAGTGATCCATCTCTGGTTATCTTATATAAACTTAAATATTTTGAGACAATTACTTATTTTTCAATAGTACCTACCTATATACAGTTAATATTAAATTATCGTAAAATATTCCGTCAATTTTGAGTAAATCTCTGTAATATCCGATAAACATCTGTTAGTTGGGGGATTAATGCATTGCAATACTCTATGTACATGTTGAAATAAACTGTTATATAGATTTCAAAGATCCCCTTCCAACTTCCTCCAGAAAACTTAATGTTTATGTTGTAGCCGAATTATCTAGATCCCCGTCTGCTTTTCCTTCTTCTTTTAGGTTATGAAGTCTTCCTTCTATTCGGTAGACATTTTTATATCCACACCGATTAAGATTCTTTCTTCATGTCCCAAGTAACTAATGCCCGTATTTATAAACAAAGGCTGAGTATGTCTTTGTCATTAGTTTTTGAGACATTTTACATAGAAAAAGTGTCATAAACGAATGCTCAAGACCGTGCTCAGCCTTGAGAAGACTACATGATGGGAGTAGATTGAGGGAAAATATCATTTTCTTTCCTCAATTTTTCATAACAACATAACAATTTGACATTTTGTTCATTCAAGCGGCAAGTATAATCAAAATGACACAATCGAGGTACTAACATAACGTCACTCTAATAGAGTACACGCATATTTCATATTTTGCCTGGATATTAATTTATAATAGTGAATATGATATCAAAAATTACTCATAATTGGAAATAAACTAGTTTCCATTGGAAACTACTCCCAAATTTCAAAATAAAATTCAAATTTCAATGCACTCTCCGACCACAACCCGAGGATTTCCGAACGCTACCGATAATACGTGTGATGTCATATCTCTTGTGATTACCTATGTCAATATGGCCGGTATTGCATTAGGTTATGTGAAGTTGTGTGTTTATATTGTATTTTAATCAACTATCAATTGCTTCATCGACGTATAAATATTATTTATATGTTTGTTTGAGACCATTACGTGTTTGTGTGTTTTTGTGTATTTTTTTCATTCCTAAAAGTCAACGTAAAGTGGAAAGTGGACATAAATATTCGATTTTTCCGAGGATATTTTTGAAAACTTTCAGAAGAATACATTTTATTCACTAGTTCAGTGTTCAATGACGATTCTTTCATATTTTGTGAGTGAAGATATGGCTATCGAAGGTTTTGTAAAAGCACAAACTGATAACTTGTCCAAAGTAGACTCATTTTTGCTGCTTGAATTTATGAAGTCAAACAGCTGCTTTAATGCAGAGGAAATAAGAGGAGTTAAAGTATTATCGTAAGCACGATTTAAACTA
This sequence comes from Galerucella tenella, assembly GCA_910591685.1. NCBI lineage: Eukaryota > Metazoa > Arthropoda > Insecta > Coleoptera > Chrysomelidae > Galerucella > Galerucella tenella. The sequence goes on along the minus strand of CAJUYH010003873.1, from coordinate 2,825 downwards.
TATATACCAACCATATTTCGATGTATGGTCGTAAGAAAATGATGTTTCTATGGTTGATTCCTAGACATTAGGTACATAACCTCAAACTATTTAAGAATAAAAATTACCAGCATAGAAGTAGGTACTTACATTAAAATGGTCTTCACAAACAAAAGTAGTAGTATTTGTCGAAATATCGTCTTTGTTTCGACGCATAGCTTGCAACCATAATGCCCTCCTCTTAAGTGTATTTTTGCTTGAGCCACCAGGTAAAGTAACAAATATTTTGTCTGGAATTTTAATAGACGTTGATTTATACACTGGAAAAATGCAATACTTGGAATACAAAGTTTTTTTTCGGCTTCATCCATTTTTAAAGCTTCCAGAAACAAATTAGGTCACAAGAACTCAGAACGTGATACACGAATAAGAACGTAAACAAATGACGTCACTCCATGGGGCAGCCATTTTTATGACGTGAAGCGCGTTTTGGTGGACTTTCAAATTTTTTTATTTTCAAAGTCGTTTTAAAAGTGAAGCTTATATTTTTTGAAAAAATAGGCATGTAAGGTGTTAGGGGACCTAATAAAGCGTTAATTCCCACCAATAGGAAAATTTATGCTTGTACCCTATTATAAAACCACCTAACTCGCGTTTTACCTAAATCAGTATTTCAACACCATTGGGTGAATTGAAAAATGATAATAAAATCAACCTTGAATTATTCATTCAATATAGTTGAACCATTCAACAAAAAATGAAATTCACAAACCTATTTCTACGTAAAAGAAATACAGATTTTTTTCAAACCCCTGTAAAAAACAAGGTTTTGGAGACTAACAATTAGGGTTACGGTAAGGAAATATGGGGAAACATTTTCTGATGAAAATAAATTTTGAGAATTAGGAGTGCTTACTGGCACATATATTTTTTTCAATCGCAATTTATTTTATAAACATTTACAATTTCGAGATGCGGCTCATTGCAATCAACGAGGTGAGCGTTATAGTTTAATTGGCCATAAGACCAGAATTTTCAAAGTTGCATTCACACATTTTTTCAACGCTCAATACTAGACATGCTAGAACAAATCAGTTCCGACCCAGATTCATATTACGCATTGTAACAGTTCATGAGTTAACGAGTTTGACAATTTTTCTTAGCTAAGCATGGTTGTGCACTCGAGAGTGAATAAATAATCTTTTATGAGCGTTATGGGACGAAAATTATTGGATTTTTGGAAGGAAAACTCAACAAATCAAACCATATCCACCTGGAATGGCTTCAACCGGCTGTAATTCAATAAAACAAGTTAATGTTCTATGTTAGTCTTGAATATTCAAGCAAATGCTTGAAATATCACACTATTTGGCAGCCTGCACAGCAAAAAATCTCTGCCGATTGACCTACTCTCCCAAACAATCGAAAGTTGTTTTAGGAGCAGATGCAAAACTATTTCATGAAAGTAAGGGATTATCCAGGAGAGACGCTACAGGCGCCGCGTAGCCGGGCGCCTACATCCAGACGTCGCTAGCTGCGACACACATCACGAGTTTCAGTAGGGTAACGCGTTTCATTTTCCCCTCAGCCGAGTAACGGTTACCTAGAAATTGAGAATAAAGGAGGTCATGGAGGATGCGGATAGGATATAGGAAATTTGAACAAGGTTATTTCAATATTTTATATTTTTTACGCGTAAGTGAATGTCTTTACTTTTTACTTTCAATTAAAATGTCTCTAATCCTATGCATTTTTATACTATGTACAGAGTAAATAGTATGTAAATATGCATAATATCATTTTTTCTAGTTTCATTTATTTTTTGTGGCATCCATACTCAAATGAACATGAAAATTTAAATAATTTAGCTGTGAGAATGGGAAAACTATTTGTGATTAGCTTCACATTCATAGAAGAACTGGTATACAGCAATCGGCAAAATTGAGGTGAATGAGAAATTTGATTAATAGAATACACGCGTATTTCATATTTTGCTTAGATATTAATTTGTGATAGTAAAGTTGATATCAAAAATAACTGATAATAGGAAATAAATCAGTTTCCATTGGAAACTACTTCCAAATTTTAAAATGAAATTCAAATTTCAATGCACTTCCCGACCACCACCCGAGGATTTCCGAACGATACCGATGATACGTGTGTTGTCATACAATTTGTTTACTTTTGTCAATATGGCCGGTATTGCATTAGGTTGTTCTGTGTAGTTTTGTGTTTGTATTGTCTGAATTATCTATTAATTGCTTCATCGACGTAAAAATATCATTTATATGTTTGTTTGAGACCATTACGTGTTTGTGTGTGCTTTTTTTATACCTAAAAGTCAACGTAAAGTGGATATTATGAAAACCATTAAATTGCACTCCTGTTGAATGATACTTCTGCACATTTTCAGTGGAAACTTGATGTGTGGTCGTAAGAAAATAATGTTTTCATGGTTGATCCCTAGACATATTGGTACATAACCTCAATAGTCCAGTAACTGAAGACCTGAAAATAGGCAAACCTATCAATATATTTGTCCAATAATTTTTTTTGGCTTGATTTGTAGGTCTTGACAGGGAGAAAATATGCAATTTGGAAAATTTTTGTTCAGGTAAAAAGTGAAGGTCGTTAAATTATCTACGAAAATGGTCCCTATCATTTTTTTCCAAAATGCAATAGTTTTCGAGATAATCGAATCCAAACGTCCCCTCGCTTACGCAGCTGCACTACCTCTATAAATGCTACCGTCTATGAAAGTAACTTGTAAACCGGCGGACAAATTCTTCCATAACTCGATCAAAAATCAATATTTTTCGATGATTTAAAGTTCATTGTAATGGGAA
>CAJUYH010003872.1:0-29913 GCA_910591685.1 Galerucella tenella | reverse complement strand
ATCCGTCACAGTAGACTGTATGTTTTGGACCAATTATTCTTTGATGATTTGCATCAGAGTGGAAAATATTGAATACATAATTCAACCATGACTCTTATTGTATGTACGAAACCGATAAAGAAAAAAAAGTAATCATTGGTTGTGTATTTTTGTCCGTAAATATCTTCACATCCAAAGGCCAAGTGAAAGGTTTTCTGTTACATACTTAATTTTTTTTTTCTATGAGAATTCGTATGTCGAGTCACGTGAGTAAAGCTACGTGACTGAATATTTTAACATAAAATCTGTTTTTAGAGTTATTATAATAATAATAACAACAACTGACACTCCTTGGAAAAAATCTTTAAATGGAATTATGTTTAACACCTGTTCTATGGTTTTTCTTAAGATGAAGATAAAAGACACGTTTTGTATTAAATAAAAAGTAATTAGTTTGAAACAATGAGTATTCCTATTCATGACAGTAATAGTAATTAAATATTTTATGCTGCAAGATACTTTGGTACTCAAACAAAAAAATGCAACAGTTTTTGAATTTTTCTTTTACAGATACCTAGTTTATATCAAGAAAATATTAGCATGAAATATAATCTTATATCCTTGTATAGTTCTTTTCACGATCTAAGAAACTGACTTGACTTGACTTAGGCTTGAGATGCAATAAAACCATGAAACTACTAAGTATTTATAATAAGAATGACCCACAAGTCTTATAGCGTTTCCAGATAGTAATTTATTATTCACCAACAAAATAAATACGACCCAGTTACGGCTAATACTTTTATGGCTTTATTGCTATCCCATCTCAGGTCAGGTCAGTTTCTCAGATCGTGAAATGAACTGTACCTATTATGGGTGTCGGGTAAAAAATATTAGTTTAAAATATCATTCTATTCTCCTTACTTTTTAAACAACTTACACCTGTCTTTGAACTATCTGACCGTGTTTTTATCAGAAAGCATGGAATAGTAGGTTCATAGTCTGTATGGTGTTGTTTATACAAACAATAAAAAGTTTATTTACGACCTCCTTTAAAATTAGGCATATACGAACCAAAAAAAATGTGTATGTTTTGTATATAAAGTCTTATATACTTTTAATTGAGCATGGGATACGATACGGTATTATTTTATTTTAAAGATTTTAATTATTGATTAGAACATACAAAGCTATTTTAACAATTCAAAAAAGTAAAGTGTCAACTTGACGTAACGTCATAAAAAAATGGTTCGGAACGGAACATAGCTCCCCTCCTTAAAGGCTCCTGCCTTTAAATCTACTTTTGATTAGGCAAGACGCAAAGTTTTGTCGCTGGACGGTGATATTCTTGACCACGAACTTTCACGATGGCACTTCTGATAACGCCATCACTACCTGGGACAACGGAAATGACTCTGCCTACAGACCAACGCAGAGGGGGTAGGTTATCTTCTTTAATGAGAACTAGAATGCCTGGAGAAAGAAGTTCTTTATGATTTTCTTTCCATTTATGTCGAATCTGGAGTTGCGATATATATTCAATGCACCAGCGGGACCAGAAATGTTGAACCCTTTGTTGTACCAACTCAAAACGTAGTAGACGGTTTTCAGGTACTTCTTGATAGTCAGGTTCAGGTAGGCTGGTTAGTTTGTCGCCAATTAGGAAGTGTGCAGGGGTCAAGGGGTCAGGATCATTAGGATTGTTTGATAAGGCATATATAGGTCGGGAATTGAGGCAGGATTCAATCTGAATAAGTAATGTATTAAGCTCTTCATAAGAAAGTATTGTGTTTCCGATGACACGTTTTAGATGATACTTTACAGATTTTATACCCGCCTCCCACAATCCACCGAAATGTGGTGAATTAGGAGGTATGAAAAACCAACTTATACCATTATTGCTTAACTGAGTCTGAATCTCAATGGAATGATTCTTGAAAAATTTATTAATTTCAGCCTTTGCCCCGACATAGTTTGTGCCATGATCTGAAAATATTTTTTTGCATAAACCACGCCTAGACATAAAACGTCTAAGGGCATCTAAAAAGGTATTAGTAGTAAGGTCGCTAACTAGTTCTAAATGGAGAGCCTTTGTGCAAAAGCACACAAATAAACAAATATAGCCTTTAGTTATTTGGTAATTGCGACCTTTCCTGTCTCTTATAGGAAATGGGCCCGCATAATCTGTACCGGAGATTAAAAATGGTCTATTAGGAATTGTCCGTTCTATTGGCAAGTCTGCCATTAGGTATTTTACAGTTTCTGCGTTGAATCGAAAACAAGTTAAACAATCATGTACCACCCTTCTCACCAAATTACGACCATCTAGTGGCCAGACGCGTTCGCGAATGATAGATAATAACAATTGCGGTCCGGCATGAGAGTGAAGAACATGTTTATGGCGGGCATATAGTTTTGTGAGTAAATGATCCTTTGGCAAAAGAGCGGGGTGTTTTTTCGCAAAATCGAACTGGGATTTTCTTAACCTTCCTCCTACTCTCAGAACACCAGAAGGATCCAAGAATGGATTCAGGTTTAGCAGACGACTTTTTGTAGTGATAGGTACATTGTTCGAAAGATTTTTGATTTCAGAACGGAAAGATTCTCTTTGAGCGGTGAGTATAAGTGTTAGTAAAGATTTTTCCAGTTCTAAGGTAGTCAAGGGACCGGTAAGTTCAGGAGTATTATTTATGAATCTTAATATGTAGTTATTTATAAATCTTAACATGTAAGCTACTACACGTTGCAATCGAGGGAGTGTGGAGTGTTTATTGAGTGCGGGTATTTTTATAAACTCAGTAGCACTGGTAGAATTAGAGACTAGGACCTTAGTTTTGATTTCAGGTAATTCGGATAAATCTGGCAATATGGGAAAGTGATCAGCATTATTGATTTGAGGATGAATAAGAAATTGGGGGCCAAGCCACCATAGGCTAGATGTAGATAAATCAAGAGTGGTTGAGCCTCTGGACAAGATGTCTGCGGGATTATTATGAGTATTGACATATTTCCAACTTGAAGTTTGCGTTAAGTTTTGTATTTGGGCCACACGATTGGCAACAAAGGTTTTTAATAGATGCGGTGAGGTATTTATCCAGGAAAGCACTATTTTTGAATCCGTGTAATAAATAATAGAATCGATTTTTAGATATAAGCTAGAAATAAGTTTATTCATTAACTCGGCAGCAATAATGCAGCACACAATTCTAGTTTAGGGATGGTAATAACTTTAAGAGGTGCTACCTTGGTTTTCGCACATATCAGATATGAATGATAAGTTTCAGTATTATCCGAAGATCGCGCATAGATGCAACAACCGTAAGCTGATTCAGAAGCATCTGAGAAGCCATGAAGCTCAATAAGTTTAGGGGAATCGCATATGATTTTTCTGGGAGCTTTCACAAGGCCTATTTGTTGAAGGTTTTCGTGGAAATCTTTCCACTGAAGATATAAAGACATGGGTAACGACTCATCCCAAGAGAGATGCAGTTGCCATAGTTTTTGCATAATTATTTTAGCCTTTATAATAATTGGTGAAACTAGGCCAAGAGGATCGAACAGTTGAGAAATTGCGCTAAGAATAGTTCTTTTTGTATTAGCATTTTTGGGTGGGGACATATTAACTGAATAGTTTAGGCAATCTAGTTTAGGATTCCAATTGATTCCAAGAGTTTTGTTAGTATCATTATCGCAAATGCTGAGCTGAGTGTTTGATTATCCTTTAAATCAACAGCATTTGAGAGCCATTTACAAATATTAAAACCGTATTTTTTGAAAATACTTTCAAGCTGATGCTTGATATAAAGAATTTCCTCTAAGGTTTCTCCTCCAGTAAGGAGATCATCCACGTAAAAATCGTGTTTGATTATAAAACTCAACTTGGGATTTTCTTTTTCGATGTCTAAACCGATCTGTCGTAAACATCTGGTCGAGAGATATGCCGATGATGCAAGACCATAAGTAACGGTATTGAGCTGGAATGTAGATATATTATTATCTAAGTTATTAGATCGCCAAAGAATTTTTTGCAAGCAATGTTGGTCTTTGTGAAGAAGAATCTGCCTGTACATTTTGGTAATATCGGCAGATATAACGAAAGAATGCTTTCTAAAACGTAGCACTATGGATAGGAGATCGTCTTGAACTGTGGGACCAACCATTAAAATATCATTAAGTGAAAGGCCTGATGTTGACTTGGCAGATCCATCAAATACCACTTTGATTTTTGTAGTGGTGCTAGTGGGTTTAAATACGGTATGATGAGGAAGAAAGAATCCAGTAAGATTGTCAGGAGTTTGTGATTTACTCATATGTCCAAGATCGAGATATTCATCAATAAATTTGGTATAATCAAGCCTCAAGTCATTATTTTTAGACATTTTCCGTTCAAGAGAGTAGAATCTTTTCTCCGCGCATTGTTTAGAATCGCCTAGAACAGATGTATCAGCTTTAAAGGGCATTTTTACAATAAATCGACCCGTTTCATCTCGAACCGTATTATTTTGGAAATGATACTCACAAAAGGTTTCTTCTTTCGAAAGATGAGGTTTGTTATAGATGCTTTCTATTTTCCAAAAGTTTTCGATTTGATTATGTTATTCATCATTGGTAATATTTAAGTGACAATAAGGCTTTTTAGAGTATGTATTAATGTGGGTTAAATCGATAGTACCGGCTATTACCCAACCGAAATGAGTTTTTTGTAGAAATGGAGCATTTTTTCCCAATTTATGCTGCCCTACACAAAGAGTATCCCAAAAGGTTTCAGCACCTATTAATATATCTATTGATGCACTGATATCGAAAGTTGGATCAGCAAGAATCATGTTGTTTGGAATGTTCAACTGAGCTTTGTCAAAGGACTTACATGGCACATTACCTGTAATATTTTCGATTACCAAACAGTTTATATTTGAAGAGAAGGCATTGATACGAGATTGTATTTTAACACGTGTTTTAGAGTTTATATTTGAGGAAACTTGATTTATTCCTGAAATCGAAGTTTTTATTTTTTCCGGGTTTATTTTGAGTCTTTTACAAAGACCGGAAGTAATCAAATTGCATTGGGATCCGCTATCCAACAATATCCGACAAAAATGTGCCTCTCCATTTCTGTCAAACACCTTTACAACAGCAGTTGACAAAAGCACACAATTTTGTGAAATTACCGAACAGTGAGATTTTCCAGAAGACGTGACAACGTCGACATTTCGCCAATCGAATGTATGTGCATCAGTGCTTCTATCGCTGCTACTAGCATGTACGGCAGCGATAGACTCAAAGACTGTCGGATTCTGAGAGTCAGGAACAGATTTCGTTAGATTTTGATTACCGTTATCAACGTGGAGTAGAGTATTATGTGATCTGGAGCATATACGACACTTACTAGCCTTGCAGTCTTTTGTAAAATGATTTTTACGTAAACAGTTAATACATAATTGCCTACGTTTGGCTTCATCAAAACGAGATTTAATATCTAATTCTAAGTATTTAGAACAGTTATATATAATATGATCTTTTTCGCAAAATGTACACTTTGGGGTAAAGGTAGAAGCTAAAGTTTTCATAAAGGGAATAGGTTTAGATTTGGTTTGAATAGTTGACTGCACTTTACCTAATGTGTGTTTATCTTCCTCGAGAGACTCAAAAATATCACATCTTTCACGTAAAAATTTCAGGAAATCGTCCAATTTCGGACTAGTTCGTTTTACACGTTTAGATTCCCAATCCTTACGAGCTGCGAAATTGAGTTTATTATTTAGCAAATATACTAAGAGGGTGTCCCAATGTTGGACAGGTTCACCTTTAATGACTTGAGTATTCTAGTGCTTTCGTCATGTAATTGAGAAAGTGTGGTATATGATTCCTTGACGATAGCTGGCAAATTAAAAAGTGATTTTATTTGATTATTGACAAGTTTCTCAATGTTTTCGTATTTCTCGAGTAAGCAATCCCAAGCAATTTGATAGTTTGCATCAGAAATTTCAAGAGACTCAATAAGTTTAAATGCCTCTCCCTTTAGTGAAAGACGCAAATAGTTTAGTTTTTGTGCTTTAGGCATGTAAGGATGTTTATCTATAACAGATATAAAAGTATCTTTAAAGAACAGCCAGTTTTGATATTGTCCATTAAAAGACGGAAGATTTATGTCAGGAAGTTTAATATTGTAGTTTTGTGGTGATGAAAAGTTTGCATTAGTATTACCTGCAGATTTGTGTTTCAATAAAATGTGTTGAGCTTCACTGGTAATACTATAAAATGTATCCTCAAAACTTGTACGTTCTTTTTCGTCTGGAATTAAATCATCACCCGTCTGAGATTCAAACTCAATTTTTAATTGGGTATCATTGAATTTATCAAGTAAAGTTAATGTTGATCTTAAGCGAGATTCTAGATTTATCAAATCAGGATTATCATTATTATGTATTTTAGTATTAACAAATGTTTTGAAACGAGTTAGGTCCGCTTTAAGAGACTTTCTAATATTTTTCAAGGTAGTGATACTTTCAGCTACATCAGACATGTTAAATATAATTAAGAGAGCTTTAACATTAGTTGATTCAGAATGAAATAGGATTGGGTAGGTATAATTAAGGATAAGGGATGCTGCACACTTACCTTACGACATATTTTTCAAGTTTTTGGCGTGGCAGTTTCCACAAATCACTGTATTATTCGGCTAACGAAGGACCAATGTTTTGTATATAAAGTCTTATATACTTTTAATTGAGCATGGGATACGATACGGTATTATTTTATTTTAAAGATTTTAATTATTGATTAGAACATACAAAGCTATTTTAACAATTCAAAAAAGTAAAGTGTCAACTTGACGTAACGTCATAAAAAAAATGGTTCGGAACGGAACATTGTAAGATACTCATACTTGCTAATTTTTATAGTTATGAACGCCTCAACCAATGAGCTACTTTCGGATCGCCAGTTGGCGGAATTATTAGACGATGACGCTTTTTGGACAGATATGGACAATGATAACAATGCGCAGAACGTTGAAGACGTACCTATACCGGAAGAAGAAAAAGGCAGGGCTTTTGGTCAAATATTGAGTGGCGGCGACGAAAGTGATAAGGAAGAAGAAGATAACGAAATTTTTAGTGACCATGATTCAGAAAGCGAAGTAGAGACTGATTCAAGTGAAGATGATAACCAAGAAGAACATCTGACAGATTCTTCCACTGATAGTAACACCGCTTCGACTTCAAACGCTTTACCACCTCAAAAAGCGTGGTACGGAAAGGATAGAACTAAATGGTCCAAAGAAGCTCCTTCTCGTAAAAAAACTTTACAACACAATATTGTAAAAAATGTGTTACCTGGTCTGAAAGGCCCAGCTCGTGCAAATCGTTTGAAAACTCCGTTGGAAGCCTGGAAGTTACTCTTTACCGACAATATGATTCAAATTATTGTTGAAAACACTAATTTGAAAATCGACGAAATGAAAGCTCATTATAGTAAATTTAAAACAAGCAGAAACAGCAGAAAGACATTTTCGCCTACTTTTGTACAAAACACAGACACATTGGAAATAAGAGCTTTTATAGGGCTTCTATACATGCAAGGACTGTTCAAGTCAGGTCATGAAGATCTGAAATCTATGTGGGCTACTTATGGAACCGGAAGGCCACTATTTCGATCCACTATGTCATTGGCACGGTTTTCATTTTTATTGGCCTGTCTTCGTTTTGATGATGCTACAACTAGACCTGAAAGGGGAAAAAGCAACAAGTTAGCTGCAATCTCCAATCTATTTGAACAGTTCGTAACCAATTCCAAAGAAAATTATGCTTCGGGATCTAATCTCACCATAGACGAGATGCTAGTTCCGTTTAGAGGGAGATGTTCATTTCGCATGTACATCCCCAACAAACCCGCTAAATACGGGATAAAAGTGCAAGTATTAGCTGACAGTAAAACCCACTATATGGTAAATGCCGAAGTTTATACTGGTAAAGATCCAAAACCTACGAGTGTAAAAAGTAAATTGTCGCATCCCACGCAAGTAGTGTTACGTTTGATTGCACCAGTAGCAAATAGTAATCGTAACATTACGGGAGACAACTGGTATTCTTCTATTGAGTTGATTGATGAACTTAAAAAAAGTGGTCTAACATATGTGGGCACGATGCGAAAAAATAAGCGACAGATCCCTCCAGAGTTCCAACCAAATAGAAACCGAGATGTACAATCTTCATTATTTGGGTTTTCAGCTCAAACCACTATTGTTTCTCATGTTCCAAAACGAGGAAAAGCAGTTATCCTAGTCTCTAGTATGCATCACGATAATTCCGTAGATGATGTTAGCACAAAACCCGAAATAAATTTATACTACAATGGCACTAAAGCAGGTGTTGACGCACTTGACGAAAAATGTGCTAATTATTCGACGTCAAGAAGAACTCGCAGATGGCCAATGTCATTATTCCACGCCATACTAAATATTGCTGGAGTGAATAGCAGGATCATATACCAGTTTGCCCAACAAGGAAAATAAATTTCCAGGTACAATTTCCTCAAAGAGCTAGGACGTGAATTGTATACTCCGTACATGACGGCTAGAATATACAACATGCATGTACCTCGCAAACTTCGTTCGATGGCCGCTGATATTTTAGGAATTGTCATGGAGGAACCACCTGTACCTTCGGAAAACCCTTGCAGGTCGAAAAGACCCAGATGCCGCGTTTGCCCGCCAGGAAAAGACCGAAAAACAACTAATTACTGCGCTAGGTGTAAAATTCCAATATGTTTAAAATGTGCAGCCACAATGTGCCCAAAATGCATTTAATTATTATTTTTTATTATTATGTTATAATAGAAGCATAGGTTGGTTAAATGAATGTAAGAAATAAAGTTTTTGACAAAAAACATTATTGTCATGAATTTTTTAATTATTGGGTCCCTGGGACCCTAGAGTAGTATTTGCGTTGCGTATTTTGAGTAGTAGCCGTTACGGGTTAAATAAAGTTATGCTGAACGAATAAGTTGCTTTATTCATTGGAAGTATGTAAGGTATAACTAGAATTAACAGAACCTGAAAATATACTTTGAACATTTAAACAAAGTATATCACAGTTCGTGTAGTCGGTTGGATTCTCCTTTGTCGTCTGGTCTTTTAGTCGGGTTGGCTTGTCTTCTGGCTTTGCTTTTCTCTCTGATGAGTTGTTTCAGGTCTTCGGAGATGTTGTAGAACGCTTTGTAGTTTTCCACTTTCCTGGTTGTTGTGCTGTCTTCTATTGCCTGTGGGATGGCTTTCTCCAGGTGTTCGAGTGGTTCGTCTCCCTCATCCTTGTTGTTGATGTTCGGTGCTGATGATCGGTCGGCACCGATCATCGGTCGAAAATATTGTTTTCACATTTCAGTCGTCAACATGTATTTGAGAAGTACAGAGCATCGCGTTGTTGTCACGTTGTGTGTAAAAAGGTTAATAGAAAGGCGAAAAAGGAAACGATGCTCCAGGAGGATTTGGGCCCATCCTTTATGTTTACAAAGACCAATAAAAGGGGCTTTCGTCACCCTTTATTCAAATTTACGAGAAGATCCACGAAAATTCTTTATGTACTTTAGAATGTCAATTTCTTCATTTGACTAACTGCACCACAAGTTAGAAAATGATTTCAAATTCTCAAATTGTATTAGAGCTTTAATTTCTTTGGTGGAAATATTATGTGTAGCACTCAGGTAAAGTCTTTTAAAAATTTATCCATACATACTCAATTCGGAAAATGTAAAGTCTTTTAAAAATTTATCCATACATACTCAATTCGGAAAATAAATAATCATGAATAAGTATTTACATAACTAAAATAAAAACCAAATAAATTGACCGGTTTGTTCGGTCAAATAAATTTCTGGATCAACCACTGGCACCACAAAATAGCCAATAAATAATACATGAACAAACCGACCACTACCATAGATATTCACATATTTTTTATTTATTTAAAAAAAAGTTAAAACACAACACAAAATATAATTATTTTCACGCATTGCTGTCGATATATACGCCTGTTAACTGCATAAAGGTAGGTTGGTTCATTCCGTCCGGCTCGTTTTCAATGGGGAAACGATGTTGTAACCGCAGGTGAGAAGAGTGTTCATATTCATTAGATGAAAGGGGTGAAGGAACCTAAGATACACTTGACTGGGGTCTTGAGTGATCAGAATATCCAGAAGCGGAATTAGACGTATTAGACGATTGTGGGTAATTAACCAAAGTGAAATTATTAGGAATAACTCCTGAAGAGTTCCCAAGATTCACGTATTGATATGAAACACTTTGTCGGTCCATACAATTTCGAATGTTGGAATTATCTGTGGCACTATGAATTTTTGCAATAGTGGGGATATTTTTAATTTGCATCATTATTCTGAGAACTTCTGCTCGAAACTGTAGCGATTTTGCTTCATCGAAGGTATCTAATGTTGGCAACAAAGATTCAAGAAATGCCAGATTGCCATTGTTTTCAGATTTTTTCGAATTGTTTAGAAATTCCATCAGCTTTTCATCAATATTTTATAATTTTCTTGATGTACTTGTTACAATTTCTCTTCCGGCTGTCTGGTGGCAACCTTAGGCTCCGGCTAGCTTACAGTGAAGACGGGTGTGGTTCACTATAAGATTTGAATCAATCTTTAAAAAAAAGGTCTTACTTAGGGCGCCATCTGATTTTTACCCAAGCCTCAATCTGATATGTACACTTTCCCCTGAAAAATCAGAAAAATGGGGAAAAGAAAAAAATAGACCTTCGTTTATTTTAATCCGTATAAACGGTTTTTTGAGTCGATTATTCTTTACTTTGCCATTTTGTGTTTCCCAAAACGAAAAAATATATGAAAAAAACGTGCTCAGCAGACACAAACAACACCGCATCAAAACGGCCACTGATGATACGCTTGCATGTGAATATCTCTGTTTCTCGTATGGCTCGGCTACCAACCGATGATCAGCACAAGCTACGGGCCAGACCGATGCCCGCGCGTTTTCCAACGATTGACTCGTTGCTCTTTCTTGCAGCTTCCTGTCTGATTTTCGCCGATAGAATAAATTGGATGTTCTTCATCTTCTCCGTGTCTTCTTTGTTGTGGTCTATCATGTAAATGGACAGCTTCTTCTTGTCTTCATATCTGGAATGGAGTTGGGTGACCCTCTGGACTCGTACTCCTTGTCTTTCGATGTCTTGCTTGATGTCTTCTGTATCTTCATCAGGTGTCAGTCCTTTGATGATGGTCTTCTTCATCTTGTCGGATTGATCCATGATCCAGTTTACACCTTGGCCTTGCAGTTCGAGGTATTTGGTCATCCTTCTGTAGTCCTCTGGTGTTTCTAAGAGTACCTTTACTCCTAGCTTCCTGGTGTATGTGTACCTCATGGTGATACCTCTGGTCGTGGCGAAGTCATTGGTGGTCTAAATGATGATGAGTGGTGGTCTTCTGGTACCTCTGGGCGCTGGTTGCAGCTTTTCTGCGGCTTCCTGGACTTATTTTTCCCTGGTTTCTTCTCTCCGCTTTTGTTCTGCTCTTTTTTCTTTCTTCTGCTGCTTCTGGATTTCTCTTATGGGAATGACAAATCCATCTTGAGGTACTTCCATCTCTTCTTGGGACTGGACTTGGGCTTCCTGAACTTCAACCCTAAGGTTAGTTTGTAAAGTACAGTTTTTGCGAAAGCGTCCTCTGCATGTGATGTATTCTGTCTTGTCTACGTTGATCGTAAGTTTATTATTTTTGAAGTATGGAATGATTGTGTTTTCGAGGTAGTTTTCAATTTGTCGGCATGCTATTTCGGTGGTGTTGTTTGTAGCTATGAGGCAGGTGTCCGCGTATACGGCAGTCATTATTTCTGGTGTAGTCGGGAAGTCTTTTATGCATAATGCGTATAGTGTAGGTGATAAGACCGACCCTTGGGGGACTCCAGCTTGTATGCTGAAAGTGCCCTCAATTTTCGGTCCTATTTTGACGTTAAATTTTCTGTCTTTTGTGTATGAAGCAAGTAGTTTTGTTATGTATTGTGGTATGCTAGAATTCATCAGTTTGTAGGTTAGTCCGTCGTGCCATACAGAGTCGAATGCTTTGGCCACATCGAGCGTGACCATAACCGATGGTCTTTTTTGTCGAAATCCGTCTCTAATGTGGTCAATAACTCTGATGGTTTGTGCCGTCGTGCTGTGTCCGCTTCTGAAGCCGTATTGTTCGTCAGGTATTTGTTTGTGCTTTTCTACTGCGTCAATTAGTCTTTGTAGAATTATTTTGTCTACCACTTTTGCTAGATTGTTAAGCAGAGATATGGGTCTGTAGCTGTTTACGCTATTTGGCTGTTTGTTTGGTTTTATAACTGGGACGATATTGGCAATTTTGAGTGAGTCTGGGTATTGGCCGGTTTTGAGGATGTAGTTAGTGATATATGTAAGTTGTACTATTACTTCGTGAGGTAGATTTTTAAGATAGATGTTTGGGATTGAGTCGGGGCCTGGGGCAGTTCGGTTTTTGAGAGAGGCTATCGTGTTGTAAATTTCTTTTGTAGATGTAGTGCTTTTTGGTGGTAGGGTAGTATGGGATGTTAGGAATTTGTTAACTTTAGTTATTATTTTGCGGTGGTATTGCTGATTAGGAACGAAGTCTCGTGCTATGTCTGTTAAGTTGGTGTGTATGTCGTTGTTGGTTTTAATGAGTTCAATATCTTGGCGTTTTTTTTTTGAGCTTTTTTGTGACTTTCCAGAGCGAGTTGTTGTCTGGTTTGAGTTTACTCAGAAAGTTTTGCCAGTATTGGTTACGATGTTCTTTGATTTGTTGGTTTATTGTTGTTTGATAATGGGTTATTAGCTCTTTGTCTACTGCAGATCTGGTGGCTTGCCATCTTTTCCTTGTTTCGTCGAATTTGATGCCTTTTTAATGAGTAGTGCAATACCTCCACCCGCGGTGTTATTGGAGCGGTCTTGTCTAAATAGACGATAGTTAGAGAGATGAAATTTAATTTTATTGTTATGTTTGAGACGAGTTTCGATAATAAAGAATATGTCGGGTTTCTGTACTCTGATGAAGTGAGTAATGATTTGGAGTTTGTTAGATATGCCATTGACGTTAGCAAAGATAATTTTGATAGTTTCTCGTTTTTGAATTGTTACACTATTTGCCTTCTCAGATGTCATAACTGTCGATATTTTGGGTGAATTTGTTGTAGGCTTCGAATTTCTCCATTTTAGTGTTGGCGTTTTTCATCAAAGTTATTAGGTCTATCAGAGCGCGTGCCATCTCTTTCATATTGACGAGGCTGTTTATTTCCTCGAACAGCGCTTTGATTTCGTTAATTTCATTGAATTGACTTGTTTCGTTGCCGTGGCTTTTGAGTGTACTGGTCGGCCTCTGGATAGGCTTTTGTGCTGTTGGATTGCTGCGAGAACGTTCGCTTAGGGCTGGGAACTCTTCAGCGTCGTTTGTGTTGAACGTAGGAATGATTATGTCTGCGTGGTTTTGTTTGTTTTTGTTCTGCCATGGGTTGGTGGTAGGAATAGTTTTTATATCGTGGTTTTTGATTATTTTCGGCTTTTTCCAAGTCTATCCAGTCTTTTCGTTTCTGATATACTGGACAGACTTCTGCGTTCGCCAGGTGGTCGCCGTCGCAGTTAGCGCATTTGGCTGGAGTGTTCTTAGGGTTCTGGCACTCTGGCGTGAAGTGGTTACTTGCACATTTGAGGCATTTGGGAGCTCGATTGCAGTTGGTAGTGGCGTGTCCCCATAATTGACATTTGTGACATTGTAGAATTGGTTTGCCGCTGCGTCTGAGTTCCCATTTTATTCGAGCATGATCTAATGATTTTGCTTTGTTGTTGAGATGTGCCAGTGTGGTTTTCGCGTCAGTGATTACTAGATATAACGGCCTGCTTTGGGTTGTCATTCTGTATACATGTTTAATTTCAAGATTGTGTTCCTGTATTAATGCCTCTTTAATTTCATCTATTTGCATGCCTTCTGATAGTCCTCTTAATACGAAGGCACGTGTTCGATCTTCACGTCTAGCGTATGTGTGATATTGTATGTTATCTTCGCGTAGTGCTGCTTCAAGTTTTTCGAAGTCAGCCGTGTCGTTGGTGAAGATAATTAGCGATTTGTTGTTATACTTGACTTCGAATCTGTTTTTGACGTAGGTTTTAATAGTATTTATGATGTCTCGGTGCGAATTTACGCTTCCTTCAACTACTATCGGAGGGCATGCAGCTTTCTGTACAGTTTTTTAATGTTTTCAGCATTGTTATGTGATTTTGTTTGTGATTTTGTCTGTTTTTGTATTGGTTCTTCCTCACTAGAGCTACTAATGTCATTTTTTGACTTTTTGGTTTTCGTTACAGTTTTTTTCTTATGTGAGAGTTTTTTCCCCTTTCTGTACAGTTTTTTGTCGTCGTCGTCTATGTCTGAGAAATCACTGAGCGATTGATATCTGTTATTTGTTTCGATATGGTCGGTGTCTTTCATGTGTTTAATTAATTGTTTAAAATTGGTCGTTTTTTTTGGGAATGTAAAATTTCTCTGGAGGCGTAATATCGCACTCTAGATTGGCATTGTGTTGTTGTT
This sequence comes from Galerucella tenella, assembly GCA_910591685.1. NCBI lineage: Eukaryota > Metazoa > Arthropoda > Insecta > Coleoptera > Chrysomelidae > Galerucella > Galerucella tenella. Next base: position 15,351 of record CAJUYH010003872.1, on the reverse strand, counting down.
CAGGCATATCTAAGTTTTGGGATGCTTTGGTAATTTCATCGTAGTTAGTTGGAACTTGTTTGATGATGTTTTTGGTTTTTATTTTCTTGGGTTTAGTGGTGATTTCTTCATATTGGGATATGAATTTTTGACTTTTTTTTGGTTTATGCGGTTCGTGGTGTATTTGGGCGGTGATTGACACTCTGCTTTGGTTTGTTTGTGTAGTCTCTATATCTTTTTTGTTTTCGATGTAGTTTACAGTTTTTTGTTTAGCTGTTTCATTTGTGCTTTCTGCACATTTTTTGGTGGTCTTTTTGTTAATTTTAGTAGTACTTGTGCTTTCTGTACAGGTTTCTTTCTTGTTTTCTGTACACTTTTTTATTTTGCTTTCAATATTGTGTTCAGTATTGTAATTTTCTATTTCGTTTACGTTTACTGTTCACTTATTATTAGACTTGTTGGTATCTTTTTCTGAATTTGTGCTTTCTATACAGTTTTTTTCCTTGTCGTTTTCTGTACACTTTTTATTATTTGAAGTTTTTGGTGTCAGCTTGACGGTCATGTTCAGGATTCCAATTGAGTCAGAGTCAGATTCGGTTTCTTCGTAGGAAGTGTCTTTGTCTTTGGTTTTGTTGGTTGACATTTTATTGTTTTTTTGTGTGCTTCTACCCATATAGGGTTGTATGTCGTTGAGAAACTTGTCGACGTTGAATTAAGGTGCAATGCCGAGCGCAGTGGTTAATTTGTTATGAATTTTGTATGTATCAATGTTTGCATTATCACCTTTCTTTACACATGTTTCACCTTCCGGTACACATGTTTTACGTCTGAAAATTATCGTGAACCAACGATATTAGGCTCCTAACTGGGGATGTCCACGGAGCTGAATCCACCTTGGTCGTCGTGGGAGAGGTCCTTCTCGATGTCTCCACAGACTTGGAGCAGTTCTTCCAGGGTGGTAGGTTGGGTGATTCTCAGATGTCTTCCGATCTGAGGAAGGAGTTGGCACAGAATCGTCCGACACATAATAGTTTCTCCTAGGGTGAGATGCAGACGGTCCGCTAGTGCCCATTTCCGCAGAATGAACTCCGCCACTGGCTCACTGGAACGCTGGAAATCACCATAAAATTTAGAAGTTATCCTTGCAATAATTGTCGGGCTGTCAAAATGCCTTCTCAATTGCATTGCAAGGAATGTATATCCGGTGTTTCCCTGCGTATATGCCCGGGACCATGCTTTGGCATCACCTCGGAGCTGTTGTTGGAGCAGTTTTCTCCACTGCTCTCTGGGGATGTTGGCTTCCATTGCAAAGTCCTCCAGGCTCGCAAGGAAAGTATCGGGGTTTTCGTCCTCTTTCCCTGAAAAGGACGGTGGTTGGCGGTGCCATCTGGCTTCTGTGGGATGTTGGCTTCCATTGAAAAGTCCTCCAGGCTCGCAAGGAAAGTCTCGGGGTTTTCGTCTTCTTTCCCTGAGAAGGACGGTGGTTGGTGGTGCCATCTGGCTTCTGTGGGACGTCGCTGTTGTGTTGCCAGCAGTTGCATGGCTTCGGCAATCATCTGCATCTGGTCTCTGTTGCTCGTGGTCGTGGGAACTGTCGTCCTGCTGGATGACGTGATACCTATATCATGTTGGACGCCATATCGTGAACCTACGATATTAGACTTTTTCCTGGGGATGTCTACAGAGCTGAATCCACCTTGGTTGAACCGGGACGTCCGGATCGGCGTCATCATATGCTCCGTGGCGTCGCTAAGGCCCCTGGAGAGGTCGTCGATGGCTCTGTGTCCTTCCATGTCTGGAAGAACAAATCAAAAAACAAACAAAAATTACGAGAAAGAAAGAATAAAAAAATTAGTCGATTTAATTTAAAAAGAACAAATGGTTATAGAATATAAACACTTATCCGCTGTAAAAGAAAAGAAAGATTTAATATCAACGATTCACCTAGAAATTTAAATGTGAAGAATAAATTCTAAATATCCTTGAACAACAATACATAGATATGTATACCCGTCCTGAAAAGAACAAATAATTATTTTACAAAAAAATAATAATAAGCAATTCACAATTCCTAGAAGAAAAAAGGACAGTTATTAAAAATAACAAATTATCACAAGATCCCTGAAAAGAAAAAAATAAATATTACTATACTCAAACTTCACTGTATATGCCTGGTGATGGATGGAGAAATAAAACGCAAGTTTTCTATAAAACTTAACAGCCCTAGACTAGCCAATATCTATCTCGAAAGTCAGAGTTTTAACATGCGAGATGTTACTCTAAGTTCAGAAGATTTGACGATGACTAAGATGCCTTTACACACACACAACCTTGATGAGCCCGACCCACCCAGGATGTTCCTCTCTAAGGGCCGCTTTTATAGGTTACTGTTAAATCTTCGAGTTAACTCATATCGGTTAACCATGCAGTTAACTCTATTTGTGGAAACTTTTGATTTTATAAGTCCATGTCAAGTTGATGATGTCAGTTGTCAGTTCATGAGGATAATGGAATGGTAGTTTACAGACATATCATTGTGGGAGACTGTCAGTATTAAAACTATTAATATCACCAATTAATGTTTTTGCAAAAGTTTACTGGAAATGGAAAATGGAAAAAACCGCCGATCATTCAACTTCACACAACCAGAGGTAGAGGCTCTTATTTCTCTTGTGGAAAAGAATGTAATCGAGAATAAAGAATCTGATGCTATTTCCTGGCAAGAAAAAAATATGGCATGGGTCAACTTACGTAATGATTTCAATGGAATGGGCTTCAATATCAGAACAACTAAGCAATTGCGAGAAAAGTGGATCAATATTAAGAAGGAAAGTAAGAAGAAGTTTGCGGCTGAGAGAAATGAAATTTACAAGACTAGAGGTGGTACTGAGACAGAAATAATCATCACCCAAATAGATGAAAAAGTGAAAGAAGTCATAGGAGCGGCTGTTACTGGCTTAGATAATTATGCTGATTGTGATGGAATTTGGTATGAAGACAACAATATTGAGACTATTGAGCAGTTAGAGTCAGCTACCGATGAGCCAGTGACTGATTGTAAGTATACAGGGTGTCCCACGACGAGTTAAAACTATCTGTATATGGCAAAATACTCCTAGTAAAATCATGAAATTTTCTACGTTTGGGTTTGCGGATATTATCTTTTCAACTGAAATATTTTCGAAGATGGCAGACTTCCGGTTCTACCGGAAGTCAACTGCAACTTTGTTGTTTTGAATAGAACACCCTGTATAATAATATATTTTTGAAATCTTCGTAAAATATGAGTATAGTTTTGTCTAAAAACTTTTTTCTAAAAATGCATACTTTTTGAGTTATTGATTTTTTGGTAAAAATTTGACCGTTGCAGACCCTTGTAAATTATTTTTTTACGAGGATACCCTCAAATATATGGAAATGGTTTCTGTTCGGTTGCTCTTAGCAGGGTGAGACGTATTTGAATCTATGTTGAAAATTTTTTCATTTTATACAGGGTGTGTATAAAAAGTGTTCAAAGTTTAACTTCATAAATATCAAATTTCCCTATTTTTTTAAATAGAACCACACGGTTTTGTCCATTTTAATGCATTCAGGAATAAAAATGAGGCAGATTCATGTATACTTTCCTATACCTAAGCCTTACCGTTATCCAGATATTGAATGTTTTCTGTAAATTTTGAGAGATGCAGATGTGGTCTAAATTTTATTTTGACCCGTTGATACAAGCACTAAGAAATAAGAAAGATTATGTAAATTTGCTTTTAATACATAGTAAATATGGCAAAGTTGTTACAAGAACCTATGTGCTTTATTTGCAGTAAGATATCCTAAAAATCTAAAAATTTACAGAAAACATTTAATATCTGGATAACGGTGAGGTTTAGGTATAGGAAAGTATACATGAATTTGCCTTATTTTTCACCCCTGATTAAATTAAAATAGGAAAAACCGGGTGGTTCTATTGAAAAAAATAAAGAAATTTGATATTTATGAAGTTAACTTTTGAACACTTCATATACAAACCCTGTATGAAATAAAAATGTTTCCAACATATATTCAAATACGTCTGACTTTGCTTAAAGCAACCGAGCAGAAACCATTTTCATATCTTCAAGGGTATCCTTTTTAAAAAATAATTTGTAAGGGTCTGCAACCATCAAATTTTTTACAATAAAATTAATAACTCAAAAAATATGCATTTTTCGAAAAAAGTTTTCAGACAAAAGTATACTAGAATTTTACGTAGATCTCAAAAATGTATTAATATACAGGTTGTTCTATTCAAAATAACAAAGCTGCAGTCGACTTCCGGTAGAACTGGAAGTCTGCCATCTTTGAAAATATTTTAATTTAAAAAGATCGCATCCGAAAACTGGATCGTAGAAATTTCCATGATTTTACTATGAGTATTTTGCCATATACAGATAGTTTTAACTCGTCGTGGGACATCCTGTATAGTAAATAAATCGAAGTGATAAATTTTATATCTCATATTTTTAGTCGCTCAAGAAAACTCTCCTTATGCCTGAGGTAAATGGAACCCAAAAATATCGAAACGTCCCCTATCTGAAAAACTGAATGTGAATCGGAACTCAGGAATTTTGACAGAATTTTGCCCAAATTGGATGCCCTCCGAGAAAGAGGCAACAGTGATGAATGCAAATCATTCATTATCTTCCAATATAACTTGTGTGAACACTGCAAATGCAAAAACTGTAGTTTTGAAATTGGTCAACCCTAATAAAGTCAAGGCAACTCATATATACCAAAATGGTAGGTATCAATATTTACCATGATATATTGGCATCTATTTATAATATATATTTATTTTAGAAAATAACATCACTGAACAATCCTGCTCATCCAGATATATGTCTGAACATCCTGAGTTTGAAGAAAACACAGGAACAATACCACTCAAAAGAATTCGAAAGTTTCACCAGGGGGACACTCCAAAATCTAAGTGTCTGAAAACAAGTACCAGTATTAATTATAAGAAAAAAAGCCAATTAACTGCTGACTGCAGAATAAAGATTAATACTTTGTCTGAAGCTAAATTAGAGCTCATTCATGTTCAGAAAGAATGTTTATTAAAAGAGACACTCATGAAAGAAGAACATGAATTGAATATTGTGCAGTCAACTGCCGAACATGATATCAAAATGAAGAAACATATTGTAGAACTCCAAATATTACAAAGGCAGTTGGACCGTGAATAAACGGGATATCTTTATAAAAATTTGTCCTTAATCATTATACTTTAATTTTTGATAACGATTTTATATATAATTTCTTTATTATAGATTTTGAAAATAATCTTGTATCAATGCTTGTCTTTCTAATTCACCACCCACATCCACATTTTGATGTCCATACTGGTTGAAATCAGCATTATCTATATGTAAATCATTTTCAGCAGGCTCTGCATCATTTATATCAATGGCTATATTGTGCAAAACTGCAGTTGCAACTATCACTGCCATCGTTGTTTGTACTTTTAATCTCATTATTAATTTTCATACTGGAAACCTCCTTTTCCATGCCCCATATTGTCTTTCAACAATATTTCTGGTTCTGATTTGAGATTCATTGTATAATCTTTCTGCTTCAGTTTGGGGGGTAATTCAGTGGAATCATGGTATATTTTGTTAAAGTGTAACCCTTATCAGCTACAATATAACTGTTACCGTAATGTCCTTCTTCTAATTTCGCTTTGAGCCTTGAGTTATCAAAAATTGTCGAATCTGCTACAGACCCAGGCCATCTACAGACAATGTCTCTTATTTTCATTTTTCCATCAGAAATTGTTTGTACATTCAATTAGAAATACCCTTTTCTGTTCCTGGAAAGCTCTGCATTTTCTCAGCCTAAAAAACAAAATAAGTTGGACACTGGCAATCAGAAGGGAACAATCCATTTATTATTTTTGCAATGTCTTATACAGTTGGTCCGGTGAAACTTTTCCCATGCGTCATTAATATCTGATAAAATAACCAACATAATTTTTAAATTGTATCTCTTTCTATTAATAGTGAAGAACAGAACAAAATAATTTTACATTTGTCGGTTACGTTATCAGATATTAATGATGCATGGGAAAAGATTCACCGGACCGACTATATCGAATAACACTTTTTGTTTTACATACCAGGTGATTGAATTTGCACATGTGTACAGTCAATTGCACCAATACAATTGGGAAATCGTGCAAACTTATACATATGTAATTTAGCTTCTTCTATTTGTTGTTGCGAGGATGGCATTTGAATGTAAATGGGAGCTACAATGGATGATACAATTGCCCTTGTAACCTCTTGTACTACTTTACAGGTTGTGGATTGATGGATTTCTCCAAAGTCACCTGCAGTGATTAGAATATTACCTGTGGCATAAAACCTTAATGCCACTAGTAACTGTGGTAATGGAGTCAGAGCATGGTTTCTAAAAGTAGAATATAGGTACATTTTGATGAGTATGGTAAATAATAGGAATTGGTATATACTAACTGATCTGTTGGCCGCACTAATTGGTGCTCTAAAATATCTAGTAGTTGCCTAACAGAGTCTTTACTAATACGAAATCTGTTTATAAATTCCTCATCTGACCATAGGTGTATATGTTCAGGCCTTTCTCTGAATATCCTATTTCGACGGGGTGCCTCAACAATTTCAATTATAACAGCCTCGTCATCTGTAATCATCTCCTGAGATATATCTTGAATGTCCTCATACATTTCATCAAACTCTTAGACAGAAATGAAAGAATGGACAATTATAACCACACAATAATATGGAATCAATATTTATGCTTTCAAATGTCAAATCTTCAAGTTATCTGGCACCTCATCCACCTAGTAAGTTAACGTATACAATTTCGGGTTAACTTCCGCCCATAAACGCATCCGTATGTTAAAATAGAAGTTAACTCAAGGTCACAGATAACTGTAACCTATAAAAACGGCCCTAAGCGAGGTACATCTCCGGGGAGGACTTCCACCACTTCCCCCCATCTTATCCGATGGGTCTCATCATCGTAGTTCGCGTTTCGGCGTACAGCTCGTCCCTAGCTAAAAGAGCTAGCAGCTGGGGGCGAGCCGTCTTCTCTTTGGCCGTGTAACCTCGGTGGTCTTTTCTTCGGCGGTCTTCCGTTGTGTGTGTTTGCGCTGCCTCTACAAAGTGCGTCCTCAGCCGGCAATTTCGGCTGAAAACACCCTTATAGAGTGTGTCTTCTTCTCTTCCGATCTCTTACAAGCGACTTTAAGCCATTAGAATAGCTTTGTCACCAGTTCGAGGATCTGTTGTTGTCGTCGTTGTTGTTTTCTTGTTAGCTGCGGCTTGGGCGTAGCTGACTCCTGTCTTCTTTGCTGCTGTTGCTGTTGTCCTTGTCTTCTGGTTGTTTGTGGCTTTTGGGCATCGTTTGTAATTTGTCGGGTGTTCTCCCTGGCAGTTTGCGCAGGTGGCCGGCCTGGTCTTCGGTCGTGGGCAGTCGTTGGATCGGTGTGGTCCTCCGCACTTCACGCATTTCGTTTTTACGTTACACGTCGTCTGTCCGTGGTGGAAGCCTTGGCAGTTGTAGCACTGCGTCGGTCCTTCTCCTCTTCTTTGTTCTTCCCACCCAATCCTCACGTTCTGGATGTCTTGGATTTTCCGGATTTTCTCTTTTTCTTCAGGCTCCAGCTCCACATATGTATATTACTTTCTAAGAAAAACTAGTATTTTGAAAACTATATATACATCAGCTAATTCCATGACCAGAAAATGTTCAGCATATCCTACAGTGTGGCCCCCTTAAAATCGTAACACTGCTGTATAATTGTATCTTTGATTAGCTTTAAATTTTGGTGATATAACAAGCTAGTCAGATAGATATAACAAGTTACGTATTAACGTTTGAGATATATCAGCAGCGCACGTCAATGAGGAAACGTGGATTTTTGGCAAAAATTTCTTCCCGATTTTTTCAACGGATTTTCGTTTAGCAGTTCAAAACCCATCGCTAAGAACTCCTGAATGCAAAATTTGAGTTATATCACTTCACCGATGGCTGAAATATAAGTGCCCAAAAATACATTTTTTTAACATCCCTGTGTATACAGAGATCTCGTAAACCGCAATGGATACAATATCGATTGAATGGAGAAAAAGTTTAGTAGGGGAAGTTGGGGCAAAGTGGCCCCTAGGGGCAAAGTGATTTTATATGATATTTCCAACATGGTTACGACATCTATAGGTGTTTGTAATATTCATTGGTAAGTGAAAAAGCAGTTTAGCTGAAAATACAAATTCTTTGTTCGGTATCATATAAGGTTAGAATGACATTTTATATATATCTGAGACGTACATATAAGCAATCAAACAAAACAAGCTAATTTTTTTGTTTTTTTGTACTTTTAAAATACTGCTTCGATACGTATTGGGGCAAAGTGGATTTCCTATTATGAGACAAAGTGGTGCACTTTGCCCCTATAGAAAAATTAAATTGAATTTTTTTTCAGAATAAATTTCCATAATGGTGCGTAAATATATATGTAAAACTCAGCAACAATCTTGGTCGGGAGACAGTATGATAGCAGCTATACAGGATGTCAGAAATAATATACTTAGTGCAAAAAAGGCAGCAAGTCAGTACCAAGTCCCTTTTAGTACTGAATGGACTATAGGAGACGGGGATATAACTCTAGAGGGCCCTGGTTGTGAAGACTGATTTATTTCATTAAATCTATAGTGTTTTCTTTTATCTGGTAATTACTTTCCACTTTGCCCCGATATACGTATCCTCTTTGCCCCATATATGGGGCAAAGCGGATATTTTGCATTAACTCACTTTTTCCTCTATCAATTCATAGTTCTGGTCTAGAATCACTGGATATGTCGGGAAACAACAGCTAAATCATGGAAGAAGAGACTTCAGTCATCCAAAATACTCTCTCAGTTACTAAAAAAATATTTATAGGAAGGCTTTGTTAAGGTGACCACTTTGCCTCAACTTCCCCTATATTAGTGAAATTAGATGGGTCAAAAAAATTGAAATATCTCGACTAGTTCCGTAGATATTCGACAAAATCCGGAAATGGCTCTTTTCATTTTTCAAACGTGCCGTTGCTATTGTAAAATATATTAAAACAATTTCAATAAACGAGTTTTTCTATAAATTACCATACCAAAAATTCAATTACGACGTTTCGTTTTTAAATTGTCATCATCAAATTTTAAATACGGACCAGGATTTTTCATTGCAATCTTTTTTTGGTTTTGTATAGATACATACAATGGTATAGCCTACCTTACGACTCTACTTCGTTTCGTCTTTAAAAAATCATAATCTTTTTCAAGTCCGCCCTTCTCTACAAAAGTAAAATTAATAACATTAAATATTGGGCATACAATAGGAATTTTCAAAGAAAATTATGAAACTTTCAAAACTCAACAATTTATTTTGAAGCTTGATGACTAAACAAATAATTATGCATTTCACAAAAAAATACCCTCTAAGGTGATAAGTTGAAAACAAATTTAAAAACTCAGCAATAAAGTTGTTCAAAATGACCTCCATTCGATACAATACATAGTTCGATTATCCTTGACATATGAAATGTATTTTTTTTGTTAACTCTATGGAAATTAAACCACAATATTTTCGATATTTTCTTTTTAACGTTTCGGTAGCGTTCCGCTACCGTTATCATGAATAATTTACTTTGTAAAATTCTGGTCCGTATCTGACATTAGCTGGAACGCTACCGAAACGTTGAAATAGAAATATCAAAAATATTGCGGTTTAATTTCTCATGAAATTACCAAAAAAAATTAGGAATAGACCACAAGGAACATACAGAAGATATATGACATGTAGCTGCATCAACCAGTTCGGGTGTAATTTTTCGAATTTTTGTTGACGCAGCTCTCGTACTATATTATTTGGTATCGAGAAATAAATCATGGAGACTATATATCTCCATGAAATGAATAATGAATAACTATTTATATTTGGGATATTTTTGATGAAAACTTCGTCTTTTATAAAGCCTAATACAAAATAATCTGTGTTGAAATTAGTAGTTTTCAAACTGCAAAGCAGAATGTGTTGTAAATTAATCAAAACCAGAAATTGACAAGAATCGATTAATAATCGATTCTTAATACGATTATCAATCAATCGTTTTTCCAATTTTTTTTCGATTTTGATCGATTCTCAAATCCAAACAACAATAATTGATGTGAGAACCTAATTGATTTTAAATTCTAATTCAAAATAAACGTTTAAGTAATATATATGTCGTGGCCATATCGACAATTTGCTCACTTCACGAAATGCTCGAGAATTTCATGAAATGTTCGCATTTCCTGATGTGGGCAACTTAATTTGACCAGATCATTGAATCGTCAACGTTTTATGATTTTGTCATCCACGTTTGGCCGGATCGTATTCAATAAAAATCCACAATATGTTAAGAACTTGTTTATTGTCATTTATGTCCAACTGCACATCATATTTGAATAAACTAGGAACATCGGTAAATCTCAAAATACAAAATACCTAACCTAAAATGTTTGGATAAAACTTAAAAACTTAAAAATAAAACCATGAAGTTTGACAAAAATAGTCAGTGTTCATTTTAACTGATACACATTAATTTTTGGAAAACAAACAAATATTTACAAATGAGTGGATACTCTTGTAGATAGTTACGAAAAGTAATATAAAATTCACATGGAATGCACAAAAAATGAATTAAACTAAAAAAGTCAGTCTTCAGTCATTTGTGGGCGCATGACAAACTTTGATGACACTTTGAAGTACAAAGTGTTCTGTTCTTGAAACATGCGCATCTCTTTGTACGGCACTGATTTTTTGCTGACTTGCAAAATTATTTTTCAAAGCAACTGATTCATTTACTATTACGTCATTTGATTCTGACGGCATAACATTGACTATCTCTTTGCTCTCTGTTGTAGAATCATTCTGATTGATTTGGTTAAATTCTTCATCTGTCCTGATTGATGTCATAATACTTTCAGGAATATTACCTGTCAATATAGTTTTAGGCTCAGAACCAAACAAAGCACGGTAAGGGGATCTGCCAATTATACGGTGGTAAAAAGAGTTTTTATGGAATTGAACAAAAAAACAAACAATGGACCATTAGTAGACTTATTGTCCTGTATCCAACATCGCAACATATTTTCTACGTCTTGATTTTGAGGACGTCGAGAACTACCGTGAATAATTTTGCATTCGGGCCACATCGACACCAATTCTTCTATAACATGTGCGGTAAACTCTCTGCCATTATCACTCTGTAATATAAACGGGGCGCCAAATTCCAAGAATATTTTTAAAAGTTCCATGGCTACTTCTGCAGCTCTTTTCGATTTTAGTGGTCTGGGGTGTAAACATTTTGTCGCATGATCTTGGTAATTCATCAGTCATTTAAATTCTCCATCTTGGGTAGACTGTAAATCTATCAAATCCACCTGCCCTCGTGTGTTGAAATATTTAGAAATCATCGGCTGAGTTACTATACCTTTCTTTGGTACTACACGTTTCCTCTCACAAACATAGCCATATTAATTTTGTTTGGGTTTAAACTAATTTTGACGGATAAATTGTCCGTAATCATTTTAACTAATTGCTCGTAATTTTCATGTAATTAAAATACAAAATTCAATTAACTACACTTTTTCGAATTGAATAAACAAAAAACTGCTTACGATAACAATGGCACGTGCAGAATGATGATGCAATAATTATGAAAATGATAAAAAACTATACGCGAGCAGTTCCAACCTGTGCGGACTGTTCTTGTATACTTTCAATATACGCCTCGCCGGCCGATCCATCTACCTCGATATTGTTCATCCAGGTAACGTCTTATTGCACCATAATAATGTGCAGGAGCACCATCTTGTTGAAATGTTATTTCCAGATAACCGAATTCATCTGGATTATCTTCCGGAATTTCAAGAATTAACGGCTTAATTGCATTTTGTAACATCTCCAGATACACTTCACCGCTTAAATTTGAATTTAGGAAGACAGGACCAACTATGTGGTTTCCCAAAATACCTGCCCAAACATTAGTCGTTTTGCCGCGAGGTACCGGTTGACTACCGATTCAATGGAAACGGTACTATTATTATCCTTTTCTAACGTGCTTTTATTTCTTTTTATTGGTCACTTCGAAAAAATGTGTTGGTCAGTTGGTCTTGGTCTTGATTTGACGTGCTTGTCACTTTGGTTTTTCGTTGTGGTTATGTTTATTTCATTTGTTATTTGTTTATTAATTATTATTTATTATAGTGTTAATTATCTATTGAGGACCTAGTCGTTACAGATTTTATAATTTTTGATAATTTTGTACAAAATGAAATACTGTTTTTTTTTATAGAAAAGGAAATTGAAAAAAGGAGAATTTTATTATTAAAGAAGTTAATTAAAACTCCTTATCATATTATTATTTTTAAAGATTTTGAGGAAACTTGGTTAAATCGTTACAATGAAATAGTGTTTTTTCAAATAGTTCGTATGGAAAAAGGAACATTCCAAAAACTGTTGAATGTAATTTTAGAAAATGATACATACAGTTTAATAAAAAAGAAATATAGGGGTGGTCATTTTCCTGTTGCTCCAGAAAAAGGGCCATTAATATTAATATGGTTTTTATCAGAACAAGATTCCCTGAATTCAATTGCAGAAATGTTTTGTGTTCTGCCATCTACAGTAATGAGATTAACAAACGTTTTTTTATATGTTATAAAATCTTTAAAAAACAAATACATATATCGGCCAAAAACACAGCCAGAATTTGAAGAGTTGAGAGCAGGTTATTAACGTTATCCAGGTAATATGTAGGTGAAGTACTTTTCTTGCTTTTATGCCTAAATGGCTCATTGTTGTAGGGGCTGTTGATGGATGCCACATTAATATTAAAGTACCAATAGCACAACATGACAGCTACACTGATAGATATATGGCACAATCTATAAATCTAATGGCTATTTGTAATGCCAAAATTTTTTTTATGTATGTGTTTATTGGGTTTCCAGGTTCATCTCATGATTCTAGATTCTAGAGTAAGCACAATATTTAATGTTCTTGTGAATTGACTAAAATATTTCAATCTACAGGTATTTTCCAATTCATTATTTGTGAAGAATATTGAAAGATTTGGAAAAGAAATATATTTTCCAAAGGAAGACTATCATATAATAAGAGACAGTGCTTTTCCATTTTCCAGTTGGTTGATAAAACCATACAGAGATCCAAGAACACACATTCAAAAAAATCACAATTATGTCTTAACTGCTGATAGAATTTGCATTGAACATGCTTTTGGCATATTATTAGGACGATGGAGACGTCTCCAATAAATACTTATTCTATTTCTAAATCTATTGAAATTGTAACTGCTGCATGTATAATGCATAATTTTTGTTATTTAAATAATAATACATGGGAAGATGAAGTTTTTAAGTTTAACCGTAATGTAACTGATAATAATAATAATCCTAGGCTAGATATTAATGTTGATCGTATTGCTGAGAGTTTAATGTAAATAAAAATTATGTTTCCATAAGAACGTTTTATTATAAAATATAGACATATAAAAGTCAGGTTACAAAAAGGTGAAAATAAAAAAAAACTAGTACACAATGCTGTTTAAAAAAGGTAAAATTAAAAATATCCATTTGAAAAAAATACGTATAACGAAATATTTGGTATTTCTTGTGAAATAATCAACTAGAAATCTTAAAATGAAATAAAAACTCCTAAGTAGTTGTAACACAATAAATCACAAAATAATTAAAAATAAAAATATCAGTCTATCATATATGGTTATTCAGATAATGAAGAGTTACTCCGCCTCCTTTCACGTTTTAATATTTTAAAAAATTTTGCCCCCTGTTCATTTTATACATTTAAGGCATTTTCATATATTTTTATATGTTGTGCCTTATCGGATATTATTTGGTCATGCTGTTTTTTTAATAAATTAAAAATTTTATTCATATTTAAAGTTGGACGAACAGATGTTTTGTGAGAAGCGAATCTGAAATATAAAAACTATATCATTTTCTTCATACAAATTTCAAAAAATGGAATTTGGAAACAAAAAAATATTTTAGTGAACACAAACCTATTTTTTATTCCTTTTTGAATACTACTTAACTCGGCTTCACTACTTTGAAGTGTAGTAGCCTTGGATGTACTTGGCTCATCTATAGACATACTTGGCTCTAAAGAGTCTTCCAAATATGGAGGGTGGACCTTATCCTTTTCCCCTAAAATGGCATGCATTTCATGAAAATGAGGAGGGGGGTCTCTTTTTTCTGCACCTGTTGTATTAATATGTTTTATGTAATTTAAATAGGTTCTTTGTAGATTTGCAAACTTTTGTCTGCACTTTTCAGCCCCATCGCGTCCTTCGTTAATATCAAAACCAAAACCTTTCAATTCAGCAGCAATCTTTTGCCATAATGATTGTTTAAGAGTTTTCCTATCATTAAATTTATCGTTATATTTTGTTCTTAGTTCTAAAAATTTTATTGTAGCTTCTCTTGAATTTAGTGCATTATTCTCTTTGGATGTGTACAAGGTATTGTTGGTTGTAATTGTTTCTTGTGCAAATTGTCCCAATAAGGTCTGCTCGTATTTTGACGCCGCTGCTTCATCTGAAATAGAATAATGTCTTCAATAATATAAATATGAATTTTTCACGTAAAAATATTTACCATTTAATAAAATGTTTGCTTCTTCAAGCGTTACCACAGCTGTCACATCATTACCTTCATAATTTATTGTGATTTCAACCATTTCTTTTTGCTCTGCCTCCATTTTTTTGATTTATTTTCAAATAACTATCTTTTTTATATTTTTATAGGTCATGTGATTATAAATGTCAAGTTGTCAACCGTCAACCGCTCCCAAAAACACCTTATTCACCACGGTCCATGAATTCGCGTACCGTTGAAGTATACTAAAAGACAAAAGTTCGAACAGACTTGTCGCGAAAACGTTACGGTCCCGCGAAATTGTCATGATATGGAAACTTGAATGACCGATGCTGAGGCTCTCATGAGTGAGAAGGAGATATTTTTCTTTGTTCTTTAGTTCGAGAACAGGTTGATTGGGCGTAAGTGTAGCTGATGGAAGTGAAAGATGTCAATTGTTATTTGTACGTATGCCACTTAGCCACTTCACTTATCTTGTTTGAATGTTTGGTTTGTGATGTAATATCGCCATATTGTCAAGCAACAAAAAATTTAGAAAAGCATGTTGCTACTTTGGTAAAACTTCAAGTGAAGTCATCAAAAATCAAATCTTTCAAAGGTCGTCGATACACTCTGGATGAGAAAGTCTTGGGCTTAGTTC